>CM062923.1:136893959-137078959 GCA_031878705.1 Tapirus indicus
AGAAAAATTAGACATGTACACACAAATGCTACATAGTATAAACTGATATGTGCCCTGAGAGGAATAAATAAAATTTTTAGAGAATTCGGATACAGAGTTATTTCTAAATTTTATTTTGGAGATGGAGGAGAAGGGACCTAATTCAGTTCACAAAAAGGGGAAACATTAGAGTTCT
Organism: Tapirus indicus; assembly: GCA_031878705.1. NCBI lineage: Eukaryota > Metazoa > Chordata > Mammalia > Perissodactyla > Tapiridae > Tapirus > Tapirus indicus. Next base: position 136,894,135 of record CM062923.1, read on the forward strand.
GTCTTTCAAGTTGGGTAAGATATGGACAAGCAGGTACAGAGCAGTGAGAGGGGAAAAGCATTCCTGGAAGATGAAACAGCTGAAGGTTGGAGAGCCAGGAAAGCACACTGCGAGCCATGCAGAAATCAGGTAGGTAAGATTTGGTTGAGACAAATTATGGACGATCTCATTATCATAGAATATGTGGAAGAAGGAAGGAAGAATAAAAAGAGAAAAACAGAAGACCCAAGTCTGAGCTTTGAGGAAATGCTCCAGGGATAGCAAGAAATGGTCAGTTCGAAAGTGGAGGAGGTAGATGCTCAACAGACATTTGTTGATTGAATAAAAGAAATGGCCATTACTGTATATTGTTATAGAAGTCAAAAATCAAAAATGAGCCTAGTGATTTTACAAGCAGAACATGAAAGCAAGATGATGTACTGTTTGAATAAAAAAGTTTACCTCCTACACAACAGTACAATATAATACAAATAATCTAGTATCTCATATGTTATTTACCTTTATAGGTATGTATTTGAACATGTCTCTCTGTAGTGTTCCTAGAGAATTCTGAATCCATGCAGCTTTTAAATTTAATACTTTTATAATAATAATAATAATAAAGTGAATACCTTTCATATGATAGGGGAAGATGTTTGAAATAATTCTGGAGGAGTTATCAGATGAACTTTTCTTCTCAGATTGGCAACTTTACTATATTCAGAGAATAAGTAAAACCAAACTTACAAAGTTGCTAGGTATCCAGAAAAGAAGCTCTTTAAATTCAACCACATCTATTTATGCTTTATCACTAGACAAGTAAGAGGTGTGAATTCTACGGCGATGTTATTACACTAAGTGAAGATGCTGTTGCTACACCAAAAGATTATGTACCGTAACAGTGACAGTATTATCATTAACAGTATTATTATTATTAGCTAAAATATTTAAATTTTACAAACTAACTTTTTAGAAGAGAAGCTGAATAAAATAATTTCCCAGGTAAGATTAAGAGGTTTGAAAGTTTGTCTCTCTCTCTCTGTATATTTTTATTTATATATTTATGCTGCATTCTATTGATACATGTTTAAAAAGTAAAATATAATCTCCACCTAAATTTAAAGGTCAAGTTGATTGCCATACATTTAATTATAGTACCTTATTAGGATTATATTAATAACAATATAAAAGTCTAAAAATATTTCAGAGATCTGTTCTGTTTAAGACACTATCTTCCTTATCTTCAGCAAATAGGCAATGATGCCAAATTAAAGCAAGCTTGTGTGTATGTATAAACCCACACCCCAGTATCCACAAATCTATACCCCCACACCCAATGCCACATATACGCTGTGATGACCAGCTCAAACACATTGTCAATCAACAACAGTAGAAACAGGTCCATGGTTCTTTGTTAATGAGTTAATATTTGGCTTCTGTTTGCTGATCCAAAGTATAAAGAAAGGGAGAAAGCAAGGCATTTATAAATTTAGTGACATGACTGTTTCAAATATCATAGGGACTTCTTTATATTATGGGGTGAAGTAACATTTTATAGACCTTCATATAAATAAACAGTATTTTACCAATGTGACAGCTTAACATTGCTAACGCAAATGCATGTAGACATAATCTGGTAAATTTGTTGAATGGCAATACTGCCACCCTTACTGGACGAAATCTTAAGTTGTTAGTGTGGCTTTATATATTAGACTATTTTTGATACATTCATATATATACTCTGGTTTATTTCATTTAATTAGCCTCCAATGCAGAGGTATAAGTCATAGAAAGTACAATATGGTCAGTATAAGCTTCCTTATTAAAAAACCATTGTTTAGTAATGGTCAGATTTTGAATACCTTTTAATTTCTAGTGATCAGTCTTTCATGCTTAAAATGCACCTGACATTCAGAATACTTTTAAAAAAATACAAACTTTCCATTAAAATACGGTTCATAGGATGAGGATTTGAAGTAAGATTTTCAAGTGTAAATTTAAGCAACATACTTACCTTTGATTCGAGGTAGACATTTGCTGACGACATTTTTGTAACTTTGCATACGTAACTAACTAAAGATATGGCACAAAGAATAAACAGGCTATCATTAATTAATTCTCGAACAAACACAGTCCATTTCAACTGATTTTCTGGGACGTCTCCATGGACTAGCATTGCACAAGTCAAGTTCACCACTAAAAAGAGAAGGCTTGCCAATATAAAGCCCAAATGCAGCAGAATTCTGAAAGAAAAAAATGAATTTATTAGGTGTTTATAAAACTAACGAAAAGTTAAATTTAATTCTGAATCAGTGTGTTACTTTAGGTTCAATAATTCTTTCCATTTAAAATGTTTGTAATTTCATTAAATACAAATTTAATGATCACTCAGAGTTACTTGGCCTATCTTTGCTGTTATGAAAGTAAGATCTAAACCATTTTAAAATAGCATTAGATTTTAAAGCATTAATTTAAAAATAATCTCATCTGGACTTGAATTCACTTACCTCTACCAGGAAGAATAATATAGGACTATTTTAACACTATTTCAAGTAATCCTGAGTTTTTCATTTTTATAACTATTAAGCATATTTTATTGACTTTTCCATTTCAAGAATTATCAGGTTTTTATAATTTGCCTAGAAAATTAATATACTGTATCTAAGTTTAACTATATCACTAATATTAAATTTAAGAGTTAAGGGAAATGTGTTTTAGACAATGTTCAATCTTATGAATGTCTGATTATCTATAGCAAACATTACTTTCAAACATGACTAAGGAACCAATAGGGACAGTATAGGTAGAGTTTCAAGCACTCATCAATACCTCATCTTCTTATAAAGTTGCATATTTACTATGCATACAGAGCAACTCTGAAAATGAAATGCTTAACTACTTCCCCCCAAGTAAAAACTCTTCAGGTAAGGTGTGGCTATCTGTATCAAGTAGCTATAACAGGTATCCCAGTTCAAATATACTTATATCCCAGGTTAATGTGTTCCAGAAATTTATCTGCATGCTAATATCTTCTATTTTGGGTCACTTTCAATAGTGGGAATCATAAAGTGTTGTCTACCTTTAGAAATATTTTACACAAGGTAAATTGAAGATAATGTGTAAAGTAATCTGTAACAGGCAAATCTTTGTTAAGTGTACATGCAAAGTACCAAGATTTTAGTTTGAAAAATTTAGATCTTAATATTCTCTCAGATTAAATAATAAGAACAATAATTATATATCTTGAAGTTCAAGATGGACCTTGAAATTATTCATATATTCAGGGGATTATAGTCGTCTAGGAAACAAAAGTACAGAGAGGTTAAATGAGTTGCATAGTTGGCAAGTTAATGGGAAAATTGACCTGAAACCCCAACCTCCTGACTTCCCAGCTTAGCACTCTCATTATTGAGGTTAATCAGTACTGAAACATTACTTATTTCATGGAACTATGCTACTCATTGTCACCTCAAACAGCATAATCTAACTTTATTATTTGTGGACTCTATGAAACCACATCTGACACCTGAAGTGGAATAAGCGGCAGAGCAACAAAGAAAAGGTGGTAGGCGGCAATGTGGCTGAAGCTGGGGGGACTGTGGGTCACTCAACTCCCTTCCTATGAACTCATCTAACTCCCTGAGTTTCTATACAACTGCTAAGGTATCCTCAACTACCACACTCTTCTACCTTGAGAATCCCACTGTGAAAAAATTTACATCTTGCTACTCATGAAACTTACTTGTGTTTGTCAAGTTCAGTGGCACATCTGACTTTACATATAACCTACAGGGAGAATATAAAAAGAAAGTTTTGAAAACGTGTAATATAGTATTCTTAAATTTGTTTTGACTTTGTGTTTCAAAGTGATACAACTCCCAATAACAAAAGATAGCAAGTAAAGTTCCAGTGTTAACAGCTGCACTACCACGAAGCAAAAATAGACAAGTTTCCAAAGGCTTAAAACAATGAATTAATAACTACCTTTGTTATGGTCTTTTTTAAAAATTGAGATATAATTGACATATAACATTATATTAGTTTCAGGTGTACTACACGATTTGATATTTGCATATATTGAGACACGATCACAATAAGTCTAGTTAACATCCACTGTCATACATAGTTACAATTTTTTTTCTTGAGAACTTTTAAGATTTATTCTCTTAGCAACTTTCAAATATACAATACAGTATTATTAACTATAGTTACCATGCCATACATTACATCCCTATGACTTATTTATTTTACACCTGGAAGTTTGTACCTTTTAACCACCTTCACCCATTTCACCCACCCCCCCAACCCTCACCCCTTGGCAACCACCAGTCTGTTCTCTGTATCTATAAGCTTTCTTTCTTTTAAGATTTCACTATAAGTGAAATCATACAGTATTTGCCTTTATCTGATTTATTTCACTTGGCATAATGCCCTCAAGGTCCATCCATGTTGTTGCAAATGGCAAGATTTCCTTTTTTTATGGCTGAATAATATTCCATTGTACATATATATATATATCTTTTTTTTAATCCATTCTTCCATTGATGGACATTTGTTTCCATATCTTGGCTATTGTAAATAATGCTGCAATGAACACAGGGGTGCATATGTCTTTTCGAGTTAGTGTTTTTGTTTTCTTCAGATAAATACCCAGAATTAGAATTGCTGGATTTCTTAAATTTCTACCTTTAAAATTTTAAACAGAATTAATTCAGTTTAGACATTTACTGAACTTATTATGAGCCAGATATTGTGCTGGATGGCGTGCCACCTATTCTAAACTTCATCATATTACTCACGCTTTGTCCTAAAATGAAATTACTTACTTAAATATGAATATGGCTGAGTGTTCTCCAAAGATTATTTTCCCCTAAGATGACATGAAGTAGTAAAAGGAAACAAGGGATGAAAAGATAAACACAAATATAATGAACATATATCATATTTAATAAACTTCCTTCCTTCACAAAGCCTCGCAAAAGGCAGGTCCCCAAATACTTGTTGAATAAAGCTAAGCAGATAGGTAAGTTGAATTTGAAATAAACAGGGTAAATTCTGAGAGCATAGCGTGGAAGGTCTCAATTACTTACTGGTGAATTTGGACTTTATTATTGAGATAGTATGAAGATACTGAAGGTTTTTATGAAGGCACTCCAAAATACGGAATTTCATCAATCTGGCATCAATGTACAGGCTACTACAGAGAAACTACAGACTAGAAGTAGAAAGACTAGTTATAAGACTACGAAAACAGGGTATGAATTTTGGGGGCCTGGAAAGAAAGAGGCAAATACAAAACATTATAAAGAAAAATAGTGTAAGTACTTGATAAGCAGTAAGTTAACATTTACTGAGCACACACTGTGAAGGGTGTCATGGATTCAAAAATATAGTAACTGTTTCTGTTCTCAAGGAGCTCAGTGTATGGAAGAAATAAACCATCTATTTTGACACATTGTGACATCAATGCAAAAGATGCTATCACAACACCTAGGAAGAGCGAAAGACTAATTCAAGACCATCCAGGAAATGGTAAGATGTAAGAGGAAAAGGGAAAGACTGCATAAAGAGTCAGGGAGGACTTCTCAAAGAAGTCACATCTGAGCCAAGTTATGAAGGGTAAATGAGGGTTAGGGAAATACTCAGGTAAAGATAGCAGCCTGTGCATCTACTCACATCTATCATATTTTGGTTAACAGTACCACCATCTACCAGAAGCTGAATGTGATGGAGGAGTCTAAAATATTATCCTATTAGTCTCTACATTGTACTGCTTAAATCATTCTCAGATGCATCTTTTTCTCTATCTTCACTACTATAGTGGATTATTACAATAGCCTTTTAATTGGTCTCTCTGTCTCCATTCTTAACTTCATCTATATCTTTAGATAATAACTCTTCATTTTTCTACTTTTCCTTTATTGTCTCTCTACATGATTTATTTTTTAAATTATATTTAAATACGTATATGACATAAAATTTACCATTTAACCATTAAGTGTACAGTTCAGTTATATTAAGTACATTCACATTGTTGTGCAACCATCACCATCATCTATCTCCAGAATTTTTTCATCCTCCCAAACTGAAACTCCATACCCATTAAAAAATAACTCTCCATTCCTCCCTCCTCCAGCCCCTGGCACCCACCATTCTACATTCTGTCTCCATGAATTTGACTACTCTAGGCATGTCATATAAGGGGAATCACACAATATTTGTCCTTTTGTGACTGGCTTATTTCACTCAGCATAATGTTTTCAAGGTTCATCCATGTTGTAGTAAGCATCAGAACTTCCTTCCTTAGGCTGAATAATATTCCATTGTATGTATATACCACATTTTGTTTATCCATTCATTCATCGATGGACACACTTGAGTAGTTTCCATCTTTTGGCTATTGTGAATAATGCTGCTATAAACATGTTCTGTATATGAACATGTTCTATATATGATTTTAAAAAATCATTTGAGAGTAAGTTGAACACGTGATTCCCCTATACCTGTAAATACTTGAATGTATACTTCCTTAAGAAAGGAAATTCTCTTATGTAACCACAGTACAATTACAAAAATCATAAAATGGAATATTGATACTATTATCTAATCTGAAGACCTTATTCAGATTTTGCCAATTGCCCCAGTAATTTATGGGGGAAGAAATCCAGGATTCTGCATTACATACAGATTTCACACGCATTTAATCTCTTTTAACTCCATTTTTTTCCTTTGTCTTTCGTGATATTCACTGTTTGAAGAGTACAGACCAGTGATTTTGTAGAATGTTTCTCAGTCTGAATTTATCTGATGTCTCTTCATGATTAGATGCAGGAAATGCATTTTGGTAGGAATACCACAGAAATGATGCTGCTGCATTCTTCTCAGTGCATTACATCAGGAGGCTCATGATGTTAATGTGTACCATTACTGTGATGTTAGCTTTGATCAACTGGTTAAGGCAGTATCTAGCAGGTTTCTCCATTACTAAGTTACTGTTTTCCCCATTGTTGTAATAAGTATCATGTGGAGAGATACTATTTAGAGACTATGTAAATATCTTTTATTCTTCAGACTTTCATCCACTAGTTTTAGCCTAAATTATTATTATGATGGAGCAACTTCTTTTTAAAAAAGTAAATCTGATCATACTATTCCAGGAAAAAATCCACACTCCACTGATACATAAAAGGTCTTTATCTAGCCCTGCCTTCCCATCATTGTGTCTGTTTATCTTCAATCATATTGTCCAGGTCATTCTGAATTATTTACAACTCTTCAAATAAGGGGTTCAATTTCATATCTTGGTGCCTTTGACATGCTTTTACTTTACTTGAAATATGTTTTCATCGTCATATAGCAAATCCCAACTCATGCTTCAAGACTTTACTCGAGTGTCATCCTTTATATTGTCATCTTAAGTGCCTTAGGAAGGGAGAAACTACTCTGTATCCTTGCATATGGCATTTATTTACATATTTATTTCTCTCTTAAGAGAGACCATGACTTACTCATATTTATAGGCCTAGTGCCTAGCATAATGCCTGGTTCATACTAGGTTTTCAGAAATTGTTTATAAATGAACAGTGAATTTAGGTCAAACCAAATACTTTCATATGACGGTGCGGTGTGGGAAATACAGCAGAAGTTGAAACTGGAGGGGCAAGCAGTTGTCCAATTGTATAGGATTTGAATAAAAATGCTATAGAATTAGGCTTTAACTCTCACAAACTCTGTAATATGATTTTATGTTTAAGTGATTTCTTAGGTGACAGTGTAGAAAATAGATTAGAATGGTGCAAAGAATTGCAGTTAAAAGACTATTGAATTTGAGTGACTCCACTCAACCACATTCTCATGTTCTGAATCTAAAGAACTGATAGAATGAGGGCCCTAATGACAAAAATTTTTAAAAGTCAGATCACGGAATTGATTCATTGTTTTAAAATTTATTACATACATGCAGAAATATTGAGAAACCAAATGAGTTCTGGAACATAAGAAGAAAATTACAGTCACCTACAGAGGTGACAGCTGAAACTCAAAGTAGAAGACATTTGAGGGAACAAACGTAGAAAGAGAAGTCAGGCTGTGATGTGTTCACATTTAATAGAATGAAAAAGCACAGAGTGAAGAAAAGAGAGATGGGCAGGGAAGAGAGACATAAGAATCAGACCAGTCATAGAAAACAGCAGAGTAATTTTGAGTTAATAAGAAGAAAGTATAGCCCTCGGTAAATTCTGTAAAAAAGTCAAAAACAATTAAGAAATGACCATTTGATTGGGTTACTAGTATGTCACTGGTACCTCGGAGAGAACAGTTTTCAATGGATAGAGCAAAAGTTCAAGGAGTTAATAGGAAGTAAGACAAGGGCAGTGAGTGTAGAGACTATAAGACATGTGAAGATAAGAGAAACCTGGGAAAATCTGTGCTGGGAGACAATTTGATATGAATATTGCACGCTTCTGTATGGTCCAGGCTTTCTGAGCAAAGCGGTTTGCATAGGAAACGTCCTTGAAAACTCTAGAGTCTATCTTAAGGTCAGGGGGAAGATTTGTTTCCTGACCAGTATAATAAAGATAGAGAACATCTCCCTCCCTGGGGACATTCCAGGGGAGTAAAGTCTCCCTCTCCCTCCACAGTGGAGATCTGCTTACATTCCAGAGTAAAGATAAGGTCTGTATGTCTGTCTCTCTTCCTTATTTCGAGGTTCCCCTCCTATAACACACCCTGCTGCATGCACAGGTAACATCTGGCCCTCACTGTGTTGCCTTATGGGAATGGGGTTTGGGGACCTGATACAAGACATTGCTTTGGTTGTTTTTGCCACGAGTAATAAATGGTCTTTTTCTCTGACTCTTGGGTCTTATGTTTCCTGTCAGTATATGTATATAAAACTGTGGCAGGCTAACCTGTTAGCTTTCAAGTAGGGTAAAATCTCAGACTTTTCACAGTTTCTCATTTAATAATCTGCTGGTAAGAAATGAACTAGAGAGGGTGAAATGATAAATGGAGGAGAGTAGGAGAGAGAAAAGGAGAGTTCAATTGTTAAAGAAGGCTCTAGAAGAGGCAGGTTAGCCCTGAAAAGGAAGATACATACTTTGAGTCAAGGGGGAAGAAAAGATAGTTGAAGAAAAACTTGGAGGTCTGCACATAAAATTTAACATAACCTACAAACCAGCTCTTTGTTAAAATAAGAAATTTGGACATTGCATAGATACAGACATTTTGATATAGAGAAGATGGATGAGAGAATTTGACAGAGGGATTCTATTTTTTTCTAATAAAATAGGAGGCAAGGTCATATCCTGGGATGTTAGATTTAAGCACTTGGAATATGGAAAACATTTGGAACACATGAATAGAAGAGTTATAAAAGAATATATTGAGAAGCAGAGAGGTCCTGTTAAAGTCAGGCAGTTGACAGTGGATACAGTCAGCAAGGTTTCCTTATTTTAAAATGGAAAAAACCTAATAGAAAAAATGGATGCCATTACAGAAAGTTCAAATAACTAGATTGCATTTTTCATGTAATAATTTAGAACTGTAAAATGTGAAACTATTGTAAAGAAAGAAAAAGTAGGTGAGTGAACTATACTGGCACAGCAAAAAGTCAAGGGATGAGGAATACTAGATTGACCATAGGTTCTAAGTGCAAATGACATCAGAAGAGAGCTAATGGAGTGGGGAAAACAGAAGAGATAAAATGAGTAAAAGTTAAGACAAGGGTGAAAAACAGATACAAGGATGAATTCAAGACGTATTAAGGAAAAGAGGTAGAAGACATTGGTCAGAAAGAGTTGCTTCATTTTCAAGAGCTGATCCAATGTGTGGCCATGCTATTGGCCTGCTCAAACAGAAATGGAAGGTTTTAGAGCTCTGAGAAGCCACTGAATTGAGAGACATTGGATGGGTTATCAATATGAGCTTTGGAACAGATCTATGTAACAGGAGACTAGGACAGAAGAAAGAAAGTGCTGATTCATCCAGGAAAGTGGAAGTATTACTACAGCCAACAATGACCTAATCAGATGGCAAAGATTCCAGAGAAATAACGATGGTATAACATCAATAAGTAGTATTGGGAAACATAAAATAGGGTGATTGTTCTTCCCACAAATTGAGATGGGGGCTTATAAGGCATGAAGTGTCATCTGGAAAAAGGTAGATTTCAGTGAAGGTATTTAAAAGGTTCAAATGAAGAAGAGAATGCAGACAGGGTGGAAAGCGTAACCCGTAAGATTACAGATCATGGGTGTGAGAGTGAGTAGAGTTGAATAAGGAAAGAATTAAAGGTTAGCTATCAACCCATATTTGCAGAATATGTTACAGTGTATCATATAAACACAACCAGGTGCTTAAATCACATTTAGATTATAATAAGATTAAAAACAATGATCTAATATTAGTGGATTCCAAGTATTTTATAGAATATAGCTAACAGGACATGATCCTGGCTAAAAAAAATTAGTAATATCAAAAAACGCCAAGCAGTTTGTTAAGAGTGAAGGATAGCTCATGAAACATAATAAACATGAACTTTATGTAGATTTTTTGAAGTTTAGAATGGTAAATAACATACATCTAAATGACTTGCTGATGTCGACTTATGTCAGAGAAGCCATATCTTTCCAGGTCTTTCTTAATACCAGAAAAACTGAATAAATGGGCCATTCTTTATTATAAAAGTATGAGGAATTATATGGGTTGATGGATATCAAATGTTTTTCATCATATAACCTACCTTTATTCCACAAACCAGTAGCCCCTAATTTAGAAAATACAGACTTAGAATTTTTGAATTAATGAAGATTTAAAATACTGTTATCACTAGCATATTTTATTTTAAAATATTTAACCTATTTATAAGTGATCTGAAATGATTTTTCCATTTTAAAATGCAGACTTCCATATTCTGTCTTCCTACTTAGTTCCTTGAATAAAGGGAAGAAAGATGAGAGTGTGATAACTGTATTTTATTTGTGAATGTTACCTAATGTAAGTTGAATTACAGGTATCCCAAGATTTGGGGAAGAGTTACACCGTAGCTGTGTAGAACTATGCTGCTTGGAGATGGTAGGTACTGAAATACTTACAGAATGGATGCTTTTCTATAGAATTTCTTTTTGTCAAGTTGATTTTCTCACTTTTCTTCTTTTTTTTTTTTAATCAGGAAGATTGGCCCTGAGCTAACATCTGTTGCCAATCTTCCTTTTTTTGTTTGAGGAAGATTGTCACTGAGCTAACATCTGTGCCAATCTTCCTCTATTTTGTCTGTGGGATGCCGCCACAGCATGGCTTGATGAGCAGTATATAGGCCCACACCCAGTATCCGAACCTGGGAATCCTGGGCTGTGGAAACAGAGTGCACGAACTTAACCACTATCCCACTAGGCCAGTCCCATAATTTTCCCACTTTTGTTCATTTGAAATAGAAACTTTACTGGAGAACATATCTATATGAAATTTGGAATTGATACAAAAATGAGGTGTGGTGAACATAATCTCTTCTCCAAGTTGAATAGATAGACATATATATCCAACTATGTAGATTACTTTCTCGGAAGCAGTTATCCATAGTTTCCACCTCAACTGCTTAAGTTCCTACGGAGAGTAGTGCACTATTCCCAAGCTTACCATTGCTACCGCTTGCATATAAAAAAAAATGAGGCTTTTAGCTACTTTGCCTATAAATTGCATAGCCAGACTTTTCTCAGATGTTCTCTTTCAATACCTATCGTATATTTTTAAGAACTTTTTTAATCTTCTAAATATTTTTTCCTTACAGCAGCCTGTCTTTTTCCTACGATACATAGGATACAACATCTTTTTGTCTCTCTCTTAGGATATGAATACCTTTTTTTTTTAAAGTTTCTTCTCTCTGCTTAGTCTGTTTTCTTTCAAGTTGCTTAAAAATGATTTTATACAATTAAATTGGGGTGTTTTGACATATATTCAAATGAAGTTCTGGGTTAATACTGAATGTATCTAATTTTGTTCTCACCTGAAACTCCACTACAACAATAGTAAAGGGATTTTCTTAAAAGGCATAAACCCATAAGCTTGAGCAGAATGAGAAAGGATACAATAACCAAATATTGGAAGCTAGGAAGCAGATGGATGGGTGTGCAGAGAAGAGTTAACACAGCAGGCATGACACTGCATCCTTAGAAAAGCCTGCTTCAAAGGCTGGTCCTTGGCTGGCATTTGGGAACTTGGACTTTGGGAGGATTCCTACCATTCCCTAAATGATAAGTGTGTTTCACTGTGCCTAAACTGTTTGTGCAAACAATATGGTTTATACTCAACACCTGCTTTCCTTCTGGGATTCTGGAATTTTGGCATTTGTTAGGCAGAGAGTACTTACATGACTAAACCCTAATAAAAAACTTTGGCACTGAGTTTCTGATGAGCTTCCCTGGTAAATAATATTTCATATATGTTGTCACAAGTCATTACGGAACGAATTCAGCAAATCCTGTGACTCTACTGGGAGGGGACTCTTGGAAGCTTGTGACTGGTTTCCTGTGGACCTTACTCCATGTGTATTTTCCCTTTGCTGATTTTACTTTATCCTTTCACTGTAATAAACTGCAACCACGAGTACAAAAATTGTGAGTCCTAGCAAATCATCGAGGCTGATGGTGGTCTTGGGGACTCCCAACACAATGTGTGATTATCTAAGAAAGACGAATTCCAAGCTAGTAGTGAGGGGGGCTGAGAAGCAACCTGATATACATTTCAGAATCTTCAAAAGGTACAGGAACCAAGAGAACCAAGTACCACTGGAACTGAGGGGAAGGTGGCTAAAACAAGGGTAGATAAAAGCTATTTAAGAGCAGTTAAATCCCTAAATCTCTTTTCCTTGCCCACACCCTGGGCAAATGCCCCTTATTCATCCTGGCAGACACCTGAGTGTTTATTCTCTGGAGAGGCTACTCTGGCCTGGAGTATGCAAGTTAGATGCCAGGCACAGTTGATAGTTTGGCACCATACTAAAAACAGGGAGATTAACGATGAATACCAAGTATAGGGATTCTTCCATGTCCCAATCGTCTTCCCCCACCAGGTTCTCAAAATGCTATAAACTGGACCTCTAGTCCTCTGAAGGATTAGAATTTTTTCCCCTGAGGAATATGATCAGCTCAAGAGGAAAGACCTAAACATATCAGCATCAGGGGTTCCCTAACAAATTGTCCAGCCCGATCACCCTACAGTGTGTAGCTGCTTCACCCACATGCTTAGAGCTTCCACTCTTAATTATGAATAGAGAGCCAAGGAAAAGTAGATAGCTCAGGTTTTTAATGAAGGATAGAAATCAAAACAAACTATACAGAGAGAAAAAAACTAAACAAAAAACCTCTCTCATTAATAGACTCAGTGAGATAAGAAAAGATACTGCACTCATGAAACAAGATGCTATTAATAAAAAAAATTCAGAGAATAAAAAAAGAGTTCATAGAAATTAAACATGTTAGTAGAAATGAAAAAGTCAGGAGAAGGGCTGGAAGTTGGGGAAATCTCCCCAAAAAAGTAAAGCAAAAAAGATATATGCAAAATAGGAGAGAAGCGGGAAGAAAAGATCTGTCTCAGAGGTCCGACATTCAAATGTTAGGAGTTTCAGAAAGAGAACAGGAACAAAGAAAGAAAGAAAATCAATGAAAAATTCAAGAATGTTTCCCCAAACTAAAGGATACATGTGACTAAACTGAAAGGACCTGTTCAATGCCCCCAAAAATGTACAGAAAACAGACCAACATGAAGAGACATCATTTCAGAACACTGGGGTCAAACAAAAATTGAACAGTTTTCAGTAAGGAAGAAAACAAGTTACATACAAAGGGTCAAGAATCAGAATGGCTTTAAAATTTCAATAACAACACTGGGAGTGGAGCAACACCTTAAAAATCTTCATGGAAAATTATCTCTAACCTAGAATTCTATAGCTGCCTAAACTATCAATTAAATATGACAGTAGAATAAAAATATTTCAGACATAAAAAGCCTCAAAAAATTGCTTGCCACACACCCTTTCTCAAGAAGGTACTAGAGGATTACTTCACTGAAATAAGGTATATAGTGAAGGATTAACTTAGCAGGCTTGAGTTGTCTAAAATCCTGTATATTTCCAAGAAAGATCTGGCCCTTGCTGGGCTCTTGGAAGATAATTTCTAAGTCCTTGGAATGTCCTGCCTGGTAAGAGTGTCATTGTTTACCTGGAGCCTTGGGCCACACCAAATATTCTATGCTAACAATGTGACTTATGGTGGAGGCCCTGAGCCATGCGCTATCAGTTTGACCTTTTAAGAGGCTGGAGACTGAGTAACTAAGGTCAGCCACAAAGATGCTCCCTACCAATACGACCAACCCCCAATAAAAACTCTGAACACCATGTCTCTAGTGAGCTCTCCTGGTTGGCAATATTTGGTAGCTGTTGCCACATATTGCACCCTCTGTACGACTGCTGGCAGAGGACAACTGGAAGCTTGTCCCTGGTCTCCTGGACTAAGGGAAACCTTAGAGATTTAATTTAATAAATTAATTTTATGAATAACAAAGATAAGCCTTAGAGATTAAGGGGATTGTCCAGGAACACATAGGAAATTGAAAAGATTAAAACCCAAGGTGTCCTGGCTCCTAATTCAAGCCTCCTAGGGATCCTGGTTTTCTTTGATGCATTTATACATTTAGATCTTTGATGGTATATAGTTCAAGTTAATTTCCTAATTTTTAAGGTCACAAATATTGCTTTATTAATAGCAGTGTCATCTATATGTCACAGCAACTACTTGTTAGTTGTTCAAGATGTGCAGAATTAACATGCCCATGAAAAATATATTTGGAAACCAAATTATCTATTTAGTAAAATGTAATGACCTAGAAGCAGTTTAACATCTTCATTTTGTGTTGTTTTGCAAACTATCAAGTATCTTTACCATACCTTTTACTTAACTAGAAGTATAATTTAAAAAACATAACTAAATTTTTCAGGAATGAAGTATTAATTTTATAAATGAGAAGAAAAATTTGTGAGGTTTCATTATTGAAAATCACCCTGAAATATAACAGATTACTATGGACTGTTCATTAGTGTACTATGGACAGTTCTTTGAAGATAATTTAACATATCTCATGTTAAGGAATAAACAGAATTTATTTCTAAACCAAGAGTCTCATTATAGATTTAGACTCCTTAGGAAATGGACAAAGTGAATTCATGCTGAAACTGTGCTATCCATTAAAGTTTTTACAACACTAAATCCCTCATTGTATGTTACTAATTTTTCATGAAACCTTTCATGCTTTTCAAACTAGGAAGATAGCAGAATTGCTTTTTGTAAAGATAGAGACAGAGAGCCAGATTCATTGGAGAATATCAGTCTGACTGTTAATGGTGGAGAAAAAAAGAGCAAAACATATCAGAAGAAGTAATAGAATATCCTAGGGGGGGAAGAAGTAGAAGGAACGCTGCTTATTTTCTTTTCATCTTGATTTCTTAAGGACAATAACAGTTTGAATGTAATCAGTGATGATGATGACTCTCATTAGCTCAAAACCTGTCAATTCTATGGTATGAAAGAAAAGTTCCCTAGAGTACACTGTATTACCTCAAACAGCCCAAATGATGTGATCAGCAACTGGACAACTCCTATACAACAGCTGAGGAAAGAGCATGAAAGTTTAAGAAAATATTACTTAAGCATTTTTATACTGCAAGACTGAAGCTGAAAAAAAATTGTAGCATATGATCAGTATGCTAATGAAAACTGGCAAGTATAATTCAATTTTTGTAAAAAGTTAGAACAGAGGTTTGAAATATCCAGCCACATCTTATCTTAGAAAGCAGAAGGGCTGGCCCCATAGCATACTGGTTAAGTTCGGCATGCTCCGCTTTGGTGGCCCGGGTTTGTGGGTTCAGATCCCAGGTGTGGACCGATACCACTTGTCAGCCATGCTGTGGCGGCAACCCACATACAAAATAGAGGAAGACTGGCACAGGGTTAGCTTAGGGCTAATCTTCCTCAAGCAAAAAAAGAGGAAGATTGGCAATAGATGTTAGCTCAGGATGAATCTTCCTCAGCAAAAAAATAAATAAATAATAAAATATTACAAAAAAAAAAAGAAAGCAGATGATCCTAAATATGTAAGTATTTATGTTTATGTCCTAAACAAACTAAATTTTGATTAGTTTAACCTGGTAAGTTTAACTTTAAAAAATTGCCATTCATAGCTCAGAGATGGAATTCATAGACACTGTATTAGATCTAAGTCATAAAGTAAGTTTTTTAAAAAAAACCTTCAAATTCTAGATTGCTTTATTATACTATTAGAATTAAAGGTGTCTTGAATATCACTAGGACTAATCACCTTACAAATTAAACAACTGGCCCAGAAAAGTAGTGATTTGGAAAATATCAATTAGCTAAGTAGAATAGAATTTGGACTAGAACTTAGTTTCCTAGACTTCTAGTTCAGGGCTATTGATGAAATTATATGGACTACTTTAAACAAGACCCTTAACAAAGTTAAAATAAAAAGATAAGAACACAATTTATAAAAGTTTGTCTTTATTTAAAACAAATTAGATGAAAAGTTCCCTTTTGCTAAGTTAGAGATTCTGATTTTACTTGTGGAGGTGGAGAGAAGAAAACATTTCTTTTAAACTCCTTTACTTTACCATAAATTTGCTCAACCATCCAAATCATTAAGCATTGACCACATATATAACAGTGCTACGTGCTGAGGAGCACGCAAAATAAATGTCCTTCAAAGTAAAGGTCTGATAGTGGCTGATCTAAAGCAATATATAGTGTAGTAGAGGGAGGCAGATATTGATGGTATACCACGATACATGGTACTTTATATGTGGTCAGACTTAGAACACGGTAAATTTCCCATAAGTTAAGGTGTAAATGACTCAGAGTTCATTTTAACTAATGTTGATGGGTATTAAATGTAATTCAACTTTGTTATATAAAAATTATAAAGATGAGATTGTACTGATTTGTTTTATTCCTTTAAGGAAGATAATACAGAAGAAGTAGAAGAGAGAAGAGAAAACACATACTAGCCCATGGTTTGGGTTTGACCCACAAAACGTTTTGTTTGTCTTATATAGTGTTAGCCCATGGTGTTTTAAACAATACTTCAATACCCTGTCATTATTTAAAAAGTAGATTTCCCTTGAAAAATTAGGTGAGTTGGCAATGCCATCTTGCAGCTGGAACTGAATTAACAGCCATAATGTGGCTGTCTTCTTTAGATATATGCTCTCTAGTTCACCAGTCACCACCACTCCCCATTATCTCTCAAATGGTAGTATCCAGGGCCCTCTAGCCATTTGAATTTGGGACCTCTGTCTTAAACCAAGCACTCTTTTTGAGGGGAGAGGGCAGAGAAGTGGGAACGGAGAAAAGAAGGGTAGAGAAAGTTTTGCTGTGAAATTATATATTCAGGGGTTTCCCCTACCCCAAGATATTTGGGATATGATGAACAAGGGCTTCATTCATTCAATAAATATTTACTGAACACCTAATACATGCCAGGCATCAACTTAGGTACTAAGGATACAGCAGGAACAGACTTGGTCCCTATTCCTATAATGCTTACAGTCTCGTAAGCTTCCATAAAGAAATCACACAAATATAAAATTGCAGATGATGAGAAAGAAAGGAGCATGATGCTCTGAGAATCTATAATTTTGGAATCTAATCTAGTTGGATGGTTGGATGAAGGCTTTCCTGAAGAAGCGCAACCTGGACCTGAGAATTAACTAAGCAAAGGAGGAAAGAACATTCTAAGCAGAGGGAAAAGAACATGGAAAGGCTCTGTGGCAGAAGGGAAATGACAAGTACAAAGGACTGAAAGAACGTTAAGTGTGGCTGGAGTGGTGAGGAACAGGAGGAGCGCAGTATGAGATGAGGCTGGAATCACAAAGGGCCTTGTAGTGTATACAAAGTGTTTGCCTTTATTCTAAGAGTAATAAGAGCCAATGGAAGAATCAGGGGTGGGACTTTTATAAGTAGTTCGATTTTTGGTTAAAAAGGATAACTCTGGCAATAGCGTAGAGAATGGACTTGTGAGAGCCAGAGGATACAGGCACGGCAATTAGGTAGCTAACTGCCGTAGACTAGGCAATAGATGGCAGTGCCTTGGACCAGGCATGTGGATAGGGAGAAGGGAATGGACTTGAGAAGTGTTAGGAGGTAACATAGCCAGGATTTGGTAATGGAGTGAAAGTGAGGCATAGGGGGGAAGGTTTCTGAATAACATAAATAAATGGATAACAGCAGTGCCAAGCACTGAAATGGGGAACAAAAAAGGAGGATCAGGTTTGGGGGGGTAGGTGTGTGGTGGGGAGGGAGCAGGAAAGATCATGAACTCAGTTAGGAACATGCTGACTATGAGGGCTTCACGTACCCTCCAGATGTCAAAGAGATGTAGAATACAGAAAGCCAGGGCCCAGAGGGGCGGTCTGTGTTAGCATCATAGACATGTGTGTGAATCATTTGCTTTTTTTTTTTTTTTTTTTGTGGGGAAGACCAGTCCTGAGCTAACATCCGTTGCTAATCCTCCCCTTTTTGCTGAGGAAGACTGGCCCTGGGCTAACATCCGTGCCCATCTTCCTCCACTTTATATGGGACGCCGCCACAGCATGGCTGACAGGCAGTGCGTCGGCGGGCGCTTGGGATCCGAACTCGCGAACCCTGGGCTGCCAAGCGCGGACTAAACCGCTGCGCCACCGGGCGGCCCATCATTTGCTTTTTTAAGAGGCATAATACCGTGAATGTGGATGCAATCACTTGGAAAGAACAGGCGGCCTAGGCTTAGGTCTTGAGAAACTTCAATGTCTGATGGCAAGGCAGAGGCAAATGAGTTTGAAGAGAAGTTAGCAAGGCAGTAAAAAAATCCAGGACAGTGTACTAGCCAATGTGCCAGTCAGCGGAAGTGTTAGGGAGAAAAATACGGAGGCAATTGCTGCTGAGAAATTAATTTGGATTGAAAAATGTCTAATGAACTCATTGACATGAAGGTCACTGTGAGTCTTAGGCAACAGCTACTTTGGTAGAATGATGGGGCAAAGGCAGATTAGAGTGGTTGGAGAAGTAAGAAGATGGTGAGCACGTGCAGGGTCACCCCTGAAGAAGTTTGATTATGAAGAAAGGTATGGGGTAGCTTCTGGCTTTGTCAAGCCTCTTTATTGTATGTTTTCTATTTTATTAATCTCTACATTCATTTTCTTCTGTTTGTTTATTCTATTTTTGTTTTTTGAACAAAACTTGGATGCTTCACTTGTTAAATTTCAGGCTCTTCTTTTCTAATGTAAACATTTAAAGTTCTAGATTTGCTTCTGTATGCCAACTTAGTTGCTTCATTCAAGTTCTGATATGTAGTATTTTTATTACCATATTCTAAGTATTTTCTAAATTCTGCTGTGATTCCTTCCTTTACCCACGTGTTCATAAATGTTTTAAAATTTTCCAAATAAACTTTCACATGTTATTTTTGTTACTGAATTCAAACAGTGCTTTGGGAGTGAGAGAAGATGGTCTGTGAAATCCCAATTCTTTGAAATTTAATATTAATAGCTAACAACACTATATGCCAGGTACCACCCTAAAGATTTTATATGAATTATATAATTTAGTCCTCACAATGATTCTATGAGATAGGTACTATTAAAATTCTCATTTTTATGAATGGGGAAATAGGCACAGGGAGCCTATTACCCAAGTAACTTTAAGAAGTTACACTGAGCTGATAGGTGACAGGGCTACAAGTTTTACATTCCTTCCCCACTTTAGGTTTTACTCTTAGAGTAAATTGCAAACAGAGCTCTGTATTGGGGTTGTTTTTTTTGGGGGGGGGGATCAATTTTACTGAGGTATATGTACAACATACTGCATGCATTTAGGGTGTACAGTTTGATGAGTTTCATCATATGTATACAACTTGTGAAACCACCACAACAATCAAATACAGAATCTTTTCACACTTACTGAATTTCATCCTGCCCCTTTTTATACATCCTCTCTTCTGACCCATGGCCCAAGCAACTGGAGATCCACTTTTTGTGATCAGAGGTTAGTTCGCATTTTCTAAAATATAATGTAAATGTAATGATATAGTGCGAGCTCATTTTTGTCTGGCTTCTTTCATTCTGCCTACTGATTTTTAGATTCATCCATGTTGTGTCTATCAGCTTGTTCCTTTTTCACTGCCAAGTAGTACTCCTTTGTAGGAATATGCCATATTTTGTTTATCCCTTTACTTTTGATGGACATTTGGGTAAATTTCGGTTTTGGGCTATTGCGAATAGAGCTATTATGAATATTCATTGTCAAGTTTTTGTTTAGAGATATGCTTTCATTCTCTTGGGTATCTAGGACTATAATGGCTATGTTTTATGGCAAGTTTATGTTTTACTTTTTAAAAACTGTCAAACTGTTTTACAAAGTGGTTGTAAAACTTTACATTCCTACCATCAGTGTATGTGTTCCAATTAATCCACATCTTTGCCAATACTTGGCATAGTCAGTCTTTTTAATTTTAGTCTTTCTTAGTCAATATTTAGTGGTATCTCATTGTGGTTGTAATTTTCATTTTCCTGATGACTAATGATCTTGAGCATTTTTTCATATGCTTCTTGGCCACGCATATATCTTTTTGTGAAGTGCCTATTAAAATATTTTGTCCATTTTTGTTGGATTTTCTTATTATTGAGTTGTAAGAGTTCTTCATATATTCTGGATACAAGTACATTGTCAGATAGATGGGCTGCTGATATCTTCTCCCAGTCTGTGGCTTGCCTTTTCATTATCTGTCTTGCAAACCACAAGCTTTTAATTTTGATAAAGTCTCATTTGTCAATTTTGGTTCATTTTTTTTTCTAAGAAATCTTTGTCTCCTCCAAGGTAACAAAAAATTTTTCCTGTTTTCGTCTACAAGTTTTAGCTTTTACATTTAGGTCTATGATCCATATCAAGTAGATTTCTATGTATGGTGTGAGGTAAGAATCAATATTCATTTTTTCCCCATATGGATACCCAATTATTTCAGCACCATTTGTTGAAAAAACATTCATTTCCTTACTAAATTACCTTGGCATCTTTGTAAAAAATCAATTGACTATCTATGTGTGGGTCTAATTCTGGATTCTCTGTTCTGCTCCATTGATCTATACGTCTATCTTTTCCCAAGTATTACAGTGTCTTGATTACTGTAGCTTTATGGTCTTAAAGTCTTTAAGTCCTAAATCAGGTAGTGTGACCCTCCAACTATGTTCTTCTTCAAAATTGTTTCAGCTATTCTAAGTCCTTCGTATTTCCACATACATCTTTAAATCATCTTGGCAACTGCTACCAAAAGTCCTGCTGATATTTTAAAAGAGATTGCATTGAATGTATACCTCAATTTGCAGGGGGCTGGGGGAGAGTGGCATCTTAAAAATAACAGGTCCTCCAGGATATATCTTTCATTTACTTAGGCCTTTAATTTCGCTCAGTTTTGTAGTTTTCACTGTATAGGTCTTGCACATCTATTATTACATTTACTAAGTATTTTAACTTTGGGACACTAATGTAAATGGAACAATGTTTACATTTCATTTTCTGTTTTATGCTATTTTATAAAATAAAGTTATATCCTACAAGCTTTTAAATTCACTTATTAGGTCTAGTAGCTTTTTGCAGATTCATTAGGATTCTTTACCTGAACAGTCATGTCACCTACTAATGGAGACAATTTTCTTTCTTTCTTTTCTAATTTTTAAGCCCTTTTTCCTCACTTTTTTTCCCCCAACAATGCAATGGTTAGGGCCTCCAACACAATGGCTGGGTACTTCACTTCTTGTCCCAGGAAGTAATCTTTCAATATTTCATCATTAATTATAATGTTGGCTGTAGGTATTTTGTAGATGCTCTTTACTAGACTGAGGAATTTCTCTTCTTTTCCCTAGTTTGCTAAAAGGTGATTTTGTTTTTCTGAGGGAGACTGGCCCTGCACTAACATCTGTTGCCAATCTTCCTCTTTTTTCCTTTTTTCTCCACCAAGCCGTCGTACGTAGTTGTGTATCATAGTTGTAGAGTTGCAGCTCTTCTATATGGGACACCAACTCAGCACGGCTTGATGAGCGGCGAGTAGGTCTGTGCCCAGGATCTGAACCGGTGAACCCCAGGCCACTGAAGTAGAATGCATGACCTTAACTGCTGCGCCATTGGGCAGGCCCCTAAAAGGTGATTTTAAAAAAATCATGAATAGTTGTTGAATTGTCAAATTCTTTTTCTACATCTATTGAGATATGATTTTCTCCTTTACACTGCAAATATGGTTTATTACATTGCTTGGTTTTTGAATGTTAAACCCATGCTGCATTCTTGGGGTAAAACATATTTGGTCACGGGCCGGCCCAGTGGCACAGCAGGTTAGTTCGCGCTTGGCAGTCCGGGGTTCACGGGTTCAGATCCCAGGTGCTGGCCAAGGCACTGCTTGTCAGCCATGCTGTGGCAGAGTCCCATATAAAGTAGAGGAAGATGGGCACGATGTTAGCCCAGGGCCAGTCAGCAAAAATGAGGAGGATTAGCAACAGATGTTAGCTCAGGGCTGCTCTTCCTCACACACACACACAAAACATATTTGGTCATGATATGTTATACTTTATATATATTTTTGGATTTGATTTGCTAAGGATTTTTGCATCTATGTCCATGAGAGATATTTGCAGTTATTTTTCATAATCACTTTTTATGATTTTGGTATCATTTAGTCCTCACAACAACCCTATGAGGTAGGCATTATTATTATCCATTTTTGGAAATGGGACATAGGCACAGCTGGTAAGTGGTTGAGATGCTCTCAAACACTATGTCTCACTGCCTCTAATTTGTTAAGTGTTGCTTTCATTTTCTAGCATGCGGTCAATTTCTAAAAATGCTCCATGTGTTAATAAAGAGAAAGTGCACCTTGTTGTTGGAATTGTGTTCAATGAATGGCCATTTTTTGTATTTCCTCATATTTTGTCATTTTTATATTCCTTATATTTTCCAATAGCAGAAGTAAAACTGGAAAATTCACAACTATGTGGAAATTAAACAAAACACTCAAACAACCATCGGGTCAAAGAAGAAATCAAAAGAGAAATTAGAAAACATCTCAATATATATAAAAATGATGCTAGCTGTAGCTTTTCATATACGACGTTTTACTATGTTCAGGTAATTTCCTTCTATTTCTAGTTTGTTGAGAGTTTTTATAACGAAACGGTGTTAAATTTTGCCAAATGTTCTTTCTGCCTCTATTGAAATGACCATGTGACTTTTATCCTTATTCTGTTAATGTGGTGTATCACATTAATTGATTTTCCTATGTTGAACCATCCCTGCATCCCAGTGATAAATCCCACTTGGCCATGGTATTTTATCCTTTTAATGTGCTATTGGATTCAGTTTGTTAGTATTTTGTTGAGGATTTGTGCATCTGTATTCATCAGGGATATTAACCTATAGTTTCCTTTTCATGTGGTGTCTGTCTGGCTTTGGTGTCAGGATGATCCTCATGGCATGAGTTAGGAAGTGTTCGCTCCTCTTCAATTTTTTGGAAGCATTTGAGAAGGATTGGCATTAATTCTCCTTTAAATGATTGGTAGAATTCTCCAGTGAAGCCATCTGCATCTGGGCTTTTCTTTGTTGGGAAGGTTTTGATTACTGATTCAATTTCCATTCTAGTTATAGGTCTGTTCAGACTTTCTATTTCTTCATGATTCAGTCTTGGTAGGTTGTATGTTTCTAGAAATTTATCCATTTCTTCTAGGTTATCCAGTTTGTTGGTGTGTAATTGTTCATAGTAGTCTCTTATGATCCTTTTTATTTCTGTGGCATCAGTTGTAATGCCTCCTCTTTCATTTCTGATTTTTTTTCTTAATTAGTCTAAGAGTTTGTCAATTTTATCTTTTCAAAAAACCAACTCTTAGTTTCATTGATTTGTTCCATTATTTTTCTATTCTCTATTTCATTTATTTCTACTCTGATCTTTGTTATCTCCTTCCTTTTGCTAACTTCAGGTTGTTTGTTCTTCTTCTAGCTCCCTGAGGTGTAATGTTAGGCTGTTTATCTAAGATCTTCTTTTTTAATGTAGCTATTTATCACTCCAGACCTCCCTCTTAGTACTGCTTTTGCTGCACCCCACAATTTTTGGTATGTTTTCTTTTGTCATGAGGTATTTTCTAACTTCCTTTTTGATTTCTTCTTTGACCCAACAGTTGTTCAACAGTGTGTTATTTAATTTCCACATAATTGTGAATTTTCCAGTCTTACTTCTGCTATTGATTCCTAGTTTCATTCTACTGTGGTCTGAAAAGATACTTGGTATGATTTCAATCTTCTTCAATTTGCTAAGACTTATTTTGTAACCTAATATGTGATCTACCCTGGAGAAAGATCCATGTGTGCTTGAGAAGAATGTGTATTCTCCTGCTGTTTCGTGGAAGGCTCTGTATATGTCTGTTAGGTCCATTTGGTCTTTAGTGTAGCTTAATTGCTGTTTTCTTGTTGATCTTCTGTCTGGATGTTCTATCCATTATTGAAAGTGGGATATTGAAGTCTCTTACAATTATGGTATTACTGTTTATTTTTCCCTTCAGGTTTGTCAATATTTGTTTTGTTTAGGTACTCTGATTTTGGATGCATATATAATTGTTATATCTTCCTGGTGGATTGACCCTTTTATCATTATATAATGTCCTTTTCTGCTTCTGACAGTTTTTGACTCAAAGTCTATTTTCTCTAAGTATAGCCACCCCTGCTCTCTTTTGGTTACCATTTGTATAGAATGTCTTTTTCCATCCCTGCACTTTCAGTCTATGTGCATCCTTACATGTAAAGTGAGTTTCTTGTAGACAGCATATAGTTGGGTCTTTTATTTTTTTTAATCCATTCAGCAAACTCTATCACATTTGATTGGGGAGTTTAATCCATTTACATTCAAAGTAATTATTGATTACAAAGGATTTACTATTGTCTTTTTTTTTTCTGTTAGTCTTGTAGTTCTTTGGTCTGTCTGTTCCTCTCTTGCTGTCTTCCTTTGTGTTTTGTTGATTTTTTTGTATTGATATGCTTTGATTCCTTTCCCTTTTTATTTTGTGTAACCTGTATAGGTAGGTGTGTGTGTTTACCCTGAGGCTTACAAAAAATACCTTATGACAGTCTATTTTAAGCGGATAACAACTTAAGTTCAATCACATATAAAAACTCTACACTTTAACTTCTCCCCCCCAACACTGTTATTGTCACAATTTATATCTTTATACTGTGTATCTTTTAACATCTTTATATTTTATACTTTTTTCTTAACTTTTATAGAATTAAAAGTGATTTACCCACCATCATTACAGTAATACAGTATTCTGTATTTGTCTATATCATGTGCAGCATAATGATGTTTTGGTCAACAACAAATCGCATATGACAGTGGTCCCATAAGATCAGTACCATATAGCCTAGGTGTGTAGTAGGCTATACCATCTAGGTTTAAGTACAGTACACTTTATGATGTTTGCACAACAATGAAATTGCTTAATGATGCATTTCTCTGAATGTATCCTCAGCATTAAGCAATGCATGACTGTATTGCTTAAATACACCATTTAAACTTATTGATTTCATATGAGTTTCATACTTAAGCTATTGTGTTACTGTTTAGTATCGTTTCATTTCAACTTGAAGAACTCCAGTGTTTCTTGTAAGGCAGGTCTTGTGGTGATGAACTCCTTCAGCTTTTGTTTATCTGGGAAGGTCATTATTTCTCCATTTTTGAAGGATAGTTTTCAGAGTATATTATTTTTGGTTGGCAGTTTTTTCTTTCAGCACTTTAAAAAGATCCCACTGTTTTCTGGCCTGCAAGATTTCTGCCAGAAAATCTGCTTATAGTCTTATAGGGGTTCCCTTGTATATGATAAGTCTCTTTTCTCTCTCTGCTTTCAAAAGTCTCTTTGTCTTTGACTTTTGACAATTTGAGTATAATGTTTCTCAGTTTGGATTTCTTTGCATTCCTGTTTTTTTGTATCCCTCTGGATTCTTGGATCTGGGATGTCCATTTTCTACCCCAGATTTGGGAAGTTTTCAGCCACTATCCTTTGAATAAGCTTACCGGTCCTTTCGCTCTCTCTTCATCTGGGACTCAATGTGTATATCAGTCTGCTTGATAGTGTACTACAAGTGCCTTTAGCTTTGTTCATTCTTTTTTCTTTTTGCTCTTCTGACTGAATTATTTCCAATGACTTGTCTTCGAGTTCATTGATCCTTTCTTCTGTTTGATCTAGTCTGCTGATGAACCCCTCAAGTGAATTTTTCACTTCAGTTTTTGTGTTCTTTAGCTCTATGATTTTTGTTTCGTACTTTTTTATATTTTCTATCTCTGTTGAAATTCTCATGCTTTGTTGAAATGGTTCATGCTTTATTCTCTTGACCTCAGTTAACGTATTTATGAGTTATTTTGAATTCTCTGTTATGTAAATCATATAACTCTGTTGCATTAGAGTTTCTAGAGATTTATCTTGCTGCTTTTTTGGGGACATCTTTGCCCGACTCTTCATTTTCCTTGGCTCTCTGTGTCGGTGTCTGTGCACTAAACAAAACAGGCACCTCTCCCAGTCTTCATGGATTGGCCATGGACAGAAGAAGACCCTTACCATTTGGCTTGTCCAGAGATTCTGCGGGCCTCTACCAATTCTTTCCCTCCCCAGAGAGAAGACAGAAGCTGCAGTTCCAGTTTGTTCACTGTTGGCTGAGTTGGGGGAGGAGGGGAGCTATGTAGTCTACCAGTTTAAATTGCTGTCTCTCTTCTCCCTCAAGCGGCTAGACTGTACTGGACCTGTCAGAGCTCCAAGACCGGCAAGACAGAGGCCTGACCTCTGGGGAGCTCCTAGGAAAAGTTGGGGTGCTGGATGTGTGAACCAAGCCCTTCCTTCCTCTGGAAGAAGCTGTGAGCTAGGAGGTCTCTTCCCAATTGTATAGCACTGCACTAGGGTCAGGGACTCCAGCAAATGGTTGCCCCAAATCTCCCTACCGGTTTTGGTGATTCTGCTTTCGTGTTCACTTAGGGTGCAGGAGCCTTTCAATCAGTTTCTAGATTTCTCACAAAGGAAATCTGTCTGTGAATTGTTGCTGAATCAGTGTGTTTGCAGGGGGAAGAAGGGTCCATGGTTTCCTACTCCATCATCTTGCTGACATCACTCCCAACATGGCTTTTATTTCACCCTTGTTGTTGATAGTTTCATTGTGGGTATTATTTTAGGTTGCTGGTTTTTTCTTTCAGCATTTTGAAGATGTTTCACTGTCTTCTGGATTTTAGTTGTTAATGAAATGACAACACTCTAAGTTTCATTTCTTGGTTGGTAATATCTTCTCTGTCTAGATGTTTTAAAAATATTTTGTCTTTGGTATTCCAAAATTTTACTCTAATGTGTTTTCATTTAGCCTGTCTTGAATTTTGGGGGGCTTTCTGAATCTGAAACTGGGTGTCTTTCATAAATTTGGACAAACTCTAAGTCATTATCTTTTTGAATAATTTATCTGAAATTCCAATTAGGTATATATTGGACCTGTGCATTATATCTTCATTTTCTCTTAATCTCTTGTTCATATTTTCTGTCTTTTATTTCTCTAGGTTATATTCTGGGTGATCTTCCCCTCAGATCTTCTAGTTCACTAATTTCTTTTTAATAGTTTAATCTGTTGTTTAACCATTCATTTCAGTTTCTAATTTTCTTTTTCATTTTAAAAATTTATTTCCAAATGTGCCTAGTCAATTTTGATTATTTCTTTATCATATATCAATATTGTTGAATTTCTTAATTCACATAAATATTTTATACTATGTACTTGATAATTCTGACATCTTCAATCTTTGTAGGTAAGATTCCCTACTGTGATTTTTCATTTTGAGCTTGTGTTCCTTGGAATTTTATCTGTCAGGATTCTGGGTTTAAAGTATATCCCCCAAGATGATTTGCATTTGCTCCTTCCAGGTGCTTGAGGTTACTACCAAGTCAGGATAACACTCAACTACATTTTCAGGTTGAGTATTTTTTCTTCTCCAGAGTCACAGAAGTGGTGTGAATTCAGGCTTCAAACTTAGGAGAATAAGCTTGTTATGCATTCTCAGGGAAGACTTTTCTTTCTCCAATTTGCCACTCCTTCTCCCAGAGCCAAGGCAGAGACAGGCGCAGATTCCGTCATCAACCTCTGAGGACCTGCTTATTTTTCCCCTAGTTCATCCACTGAAGATGTACACTTTGAGAATTCTGGCATTAAGCTGGAGGGGATGAGGCCTCTGATTAGACCTCACCACAGTGTTGCCTCCAATGTCACCTCCCCACAGCCCCAACACATGAAATTAAAATCCAGGCTTTAGGCTAGCAGGAAATAGCTAATAACCACCCCCAACCCCCAAGACAAACATCTGTGTGGTGCTTTATCATTCTGTGTTCACTTTTTTGCTTGTGGTTTCTTCCCTCTGAGGAATTTCCTCACACCAGCTCAATCATTCATTGAAAAAGGTTAAATACTCTCTATAGCATTTTAAGGCATTTCTCCGAATCTTTGTTCAGCCAGATGGCTCTGGTTTCTACTCTTATAAACCAGGAGGTGAGGGTCATATGCTGAATATGAAGGGGGCAGAAAGAGTTTTCTGGAGGGTGGAAAAGGTTTGAAATGGTGGAAAATGGCAAAGCAAGTTAAATAGTGAAGCACTAAATAATAAACAAAGAATTGATGGTATCCAGGAAAGTTCACAGGGAGAGATCACTTGACAAGACTTTATAGCCCTTGGGCTATATAGTAGTCTCATATCTGATACACATTAGCCATAAAACCTTGGACAAATCACACTCTGTTTATATCTACCTATTTCATGGGGGTTGTGAAGACAAATGTTAGAAAGTGCTTTGAATATATTAAATCACATAGAATGTAAGGCATCGTAATTATGTCTTCTGCCACAGAATTGCATCTCAAACTTCTGCCTCATAGATGATCTTAGAAAAAAAAGAATCAAGTTAATGGATAAAACAGTTTAGTAGATTCAGACAAAAACAGTTTATAATCACAGTTATAGATTAAAAAAAAATCCAACACTGAGGGCCGGCCTGGTGGCATAGTGGTTAAGTTTGTGCACTCCACTTCCGCAGCCTGGGATTCGTGGGTTTGGATCCTGGGCGTGGACCTACATACCGCTTATCAAGCCATGCTGTGGCAGCGCCCCATATACAAAATAGAGGAAGATTGGCACAGATGTTAGCTCAGGGACAATCTTCTTCAAGCAAAAAGAGGAAGATTGGCAACAGATGTTAGCTCAGGGCCAATCTTCCTCATCCCCACCAAAAAAACTCCACAAAAAAACAAATCCAACTAAACCACTATTTCCAGTAAAGAGTAACTGACTCATGATGTGAGACTTGTTTTACAGACTTTTCTATTTAATAGAATTTGTTGAAACCAAATGAGCAAAGCCCTAATTACTATGGGCCATTTGCCATGATATAGACATTTAAATTCTTCCTCACTAGCTTAGAATATCAGCAATCAAAAGTCTGAAAACTCAAACTAGATATTGTGTAGTTTATGCTACAGAAGTATACTTTAAGAATTTTCATCTTAAACACAGATGCTTTTTTCTACTGTGATAGTGTTTAGCAACTTTGTGTTTACCTCAGGGTGAGGTATGACTGGGAGAGGGCACAAGGGGACCTTCTGGGGCACTGGAAATGCCGTATGTCTTAATTCAGTGGTGGTAACGTGAGTGTATGCAAATGTAAAATTTCACCTAGCTGTACACTTAAGATTTATGCACTTTATGGTATATGTTATATCTCAAGAAAAAAGTAAAGAGTGTTTAACTGCTTTATGAAATGCACACCAACTATTTTACAGTGAATTGTTAATATGATTTTATAAGTCAAAATATATAGAGGGGAAAACCAATTATGGACGCTCATGGCATAAGGATTGCTAGTCACTTTCAGGTAAATTAACTACATCTGAAGCTAGAGTAAAGCTTCAGTGATGAGAGATCACTGGTATTCTATCAGAAATGATGTCAGGAAGAATACAATGTACCAGTTTAATTACAAAGGATAGAAGTGTTACACGGTTTAAACAACAACTAGAAGATCAGAACAGCATCAAATAAATGACATGACTATGGCATGATTATTTGATTTATGATTACTCATGCTTTTTATTTCTGCTTCTGTTTGGGCTTTTGCCATTTTATTGCTTGGACTTCCAAAGGATGAGGAAGGAAAACAAAGTTAAATTAGTTTTGTTACTTATTTTCAACTGTTGTTTCTAGTGTGCTAAAAAGCCGAAGTTATGACTGATTTTAAAATTATTCATAGTACCTCCTATCTACTAAGGGAGAAAGAGTTAGTTTATGCAGGAAATATAAGCCTCAAATGTTTTTCACTTTTGCTCGTTAATTCTCATCATCTCCAAAAGCCTTTGAGATGATTAGCTGCATAGACCAATATTGTTCTATATTAGTCAGTATCAAGCATGTGATGTCACCTTGTTTCCTCCCTTCCTTAAGCTTTTTTTCGGGGGGGGGGACTTTTTTGGGGGCAATTCCCAAAATTTTGTGGCTTAATTACCACTAGTTGACACACAAGATTGACAAACCTGTTCGAAATGGGTCAAATACCTCAGCACTACAGAACAATGCAATTCAACCAGCAATTCCACACAAGAGAGAAAGGGGGTTTGATTAGGTTCCAGTTATTAAGCAAGTGATTGCAAAAACAGTTTGGTGGTTTGTTTCTGCAATAGGCACAGGATAAGGTAGTATTTTCTCTCTCAATTAGCTCCAAAAAAAGACTAGGCTGTAAGAGGTAGGATAAACAGCCAAAGCACGAAGCAACCAGGGCAATTAACCCTCGGCATTAATCCTGCTGGGGAACTATCGAACGAAATTTGTGAGGCTTATCGAGCCATAAGAAAGGAGATGCGGGAGGGAATAGAAGCTTCCAATAAAAGAAACGCAGCAACAATAGCAGGGGAACAGCTCTGCCTGGTGACGTAATGGCTGGCGGCAGTCCAGCTTCAGCAGAGCTGCTGCTACCTCAGCATCCAACCTCTCTCCACACAGCCCAGACTCGGCGCATCTACCGAGCTGCTACTTCTCGGCGATTGCACTTTGTCGGTGCCACCAACACCTTATCTTAGGCGCCAGTACACCGAACAAAGGGTGGTCCTGCTGTTGTAAGTTGTCAGAACACACATCCTCGCTCACTCACCCGCCGGGCCCCTCAGTAACGAGTCCATCAGCTGCTCAAGTTTAGGGCGAGAACCCTGGCGCACACTGCAGGCGTGCCTCAGTTCCCCAGGCTGGTCTCGGTCCGCCCCTCCCCGCCCGCCCCCTCCGGACCTCAGCCCAGGTGACCGCGGCGGCCCGGCGCACCCGCCTTACCTCCGCCAGGTAGAGGTTGAGGAGACAGAGCGTGGAGAACTGGAGACAGGAGGGGAAGCAGTAGAGCAGCCAGTGGGGGAAGAAGCGCAGGTGAGCGGGCGGCCGGAGCAGGGGCAGGGAGCCGCTGAGCGAGAAGGCGGCGGAGAAGAGGGTGGTCCTGAGCGCTGCCCACAAGAGGCAGAGGAAGAGGCAGAGGCTCTGGTAGCTCAGCCGCCGCTCGCGGTACAGGAGCAGCCGCCACAGCTGCAGGTAGGCAAAGGCGAAGAGCGCGGCGTAGAGCAGGGCGTGCAAGATGCTCAGCGCCAGCTGCACCGAGCCCGGCACCGCGGCGCCCGCGCCCGCGCCTCCGCCCCCGCCGGGCGCCGGGGGCTCGCGGCCAGCCGCCGGACCCGGCACGGGCACCCTCATGAGGGAGCCGGGAGGCGGGCGAGAGAGAGCGGGAAGGAAGGGGCCGGACTTGGGGCCGCCGTCGAAAAGCAGAAGGAATTCCCCCCTCGCCCCCCACCCACCCCAACCTCCCACCCCGGGAAGCGCCGTGACAGGACCCAAGCCCCGGCAGGGCTGCCGCGGCTCCCCGGACCCCGCCTCCTCTCCCCGCCCCCTCCCCCACGGGGGGTCTCGGCTCCCCCTGCTGCGGCTTAGCTCCGTAGCTGCAAAAACAACTCTCGGCTGGAGACAATCAGCTGAGAAACCCGAGCATTTGAGGCGCTCGCTCCGCACCGTGGGCTCGCGCTGATTGGCCTTGGCGGGCACGCCCCCCGCGCGCCGCGCTCGGAAGGCCACGGGCCGCGGGACCCGTCGCTCGAGGGCCCCAAGCTCTGATTGGGCGCCCCCTTCGCCCGCTTTTTCCCCTCCCCCTCACTCCCCACCCACGCTTCCGATTGGCCCAGCGACTGCACGCCCGCTCGCGGCGGAGGGAGGACTGGGTAGTCGCCGGTCACCTGGGCGGCTCGCGCTCCGCCCCCCGCGCTTCCCATTGGTTGGAGAGGCCGCACGTAAGGAGCACGAGGAGGGGGAGGAGCCTCGGGATTGTTTTTCGCCCAGCAGGTTGGCTCTGGGAGCGTTGGTGGCTGCGGCTGGGAGGCTGGGGGTGCTGCGCCTCGGCAGGTAGTCTCGGCCCCGCCTTCCGCCTCCCCTTCCTCTGGCGGGAACTGCGGGTCGCGCGTCCGGGACCGCCCGGGGTGCTGCCTGCAGGTCTGCCCGGAGGTCTAGTGCAGGTCGATGACAACGGGGTCCTTCAGGTAAGGGGCTGTGGTTTCTGTCTGCAGGGATGGGGATTCAGAACAGGCGACTCTCCCCCAGCAAGGGCCGCACCGCTGAGCTCTGGAGTTTGGCTTAGAACGGGCCTCACCTGGATCCTTCGGAGAGGCATTTTGCTTTCTTCTTTTTTCCCAGCGTGAGCGGCGAGGAAAACGTGAGCCCTTTGTAGGGAGAGGGATGGAATGAGGCGAAGGGTAAACCGAAGTTCTAAGTAAAACTCTTCCCTCCCTCGGGAAATATCCCTTAAGGAAGAGTGGTACTAGGATGAATGGATGTACGAGCATCTGTGAGTAGGGGGCACGTGGGTCTAGGGGATAAGTCTTTGATGAATGTCCAGAGAGGAAGAAGAATAGTCTGTGCTCCTTGAATTCCACATATATTTCTTCAAGCCTTCGTCCTGTGTATGGTGGATGGTGGCGTTGTTCCTGGGGTTCAGAGAGATACAAAACAAATGCCCAATTATGTTACTACGGTAAATAAGTGAGGAATAAATAAATCTCCCAGCGTGTATTGGACTGACACATAACATTTGTTGACTTTTTGGTGTTTGGTAATAAAATGAGCAAAGTAGTACAAAATGAAGAGAAAATAATTTGTGTTCTTAGAATGAGCAGCACATCACAAATTCTGTATATCTGTGAAACACTCTGCTGCATTTACTGGCGCAACCAAGACCCAGCCTTTCCTAACTCATCATCCTTTGCCCTAATGCTTTGCCCAAAAGGGTGTTGCTACCTTCTTTCCTTGCAAAGTGATCCACAGGGAACTTGAAGTCTGTTTTGTACTCCAGATTCTGGGACAGTAGTTCACCCAGGCACTAGATGCTGGTGTGTATTGGATTCGTTGTAGGTGTGCTGACAAACCGTGATAGATTTTTAGGCCTGGCACTGTTATGTGGCTATCCCTCAGTTGAAACATTCAGCTGAGCAGGTTGTGCAGTGCAGCCTAGAGTAGGATACAACTTGCTGTAAGAAGTTACCAGGGCTAATCCAATATCAGTGCTTTAGAAAAGGATCTCATGTTTATTGGAATTTAAGAAATTCACCTCGTGGATCCTTAGAGAATGTGGTTAGGGCAGTACACAGTTCTACTTGAGAGAGGACAGAGTGTTTATGGCAGCAGTGAGTTAACTGATGGCAGTTATGTGCTTAGTCCCATAAATTAAACATAAACTCAGAGTTATGTGACTTTAGGCACTTGTCAAAATCAAGGGAACCTCCTGTTCTCTGGCATGGCCTATTTTTGTGTCTTCCATAATCAACGAGGTGCAAGTTTCAGGTCGTGAAAGGATTTTCACCATGAAGGGTTTTTTTCTTTTTCTCCTATATTCTCTACTCAAAGTTTATGTTCACACTGGGTCAGCTGGGAGCTTTGCCCCATGTTGTCGTCTTTCTGAGACTTGGTTCTACAGAAAAGGCCTCATTTTGAGTGTTATCAGTCATCATAGCAGGAGAAAAGTGTGTCATGCTTCATGACACATATATATTGACTCTTAAAGCTTCCAGAAGTTACATATATCACTTTGTACATTTCATTAACCAAATCAAATCATGACCATACCCATACTAGTTTTTAGGTCTTTGCTTGTGATACTATTTATTTCAGTGTCATAGCAAGTCTGGATACCCGCCTCTTTTCTCCTTTTCTGGGAGTGTATGTATGGGAGGTAGAGAGAAGATTTTGCCCCAGCTGCCTTGAAGGGGCTCTAAAGAGATGTTGACTCCTTTTATTACCTCCTTTGGGTCTTAAAGAATAAATTGTGATGAGATCTAATCAACATTTTATTTGAGGCTGGTTCAGTGAGCAGGTTCTGTTCTCTAACACCAGCATTAAACTGTAAGTAAGCTAATTTTTTACGGAATGTTCTTACAGAAACTTTGTAGGCATTATATGCCCCATTTGTTGCAAAATATGAAATGTGTCTTTTTGCAGAGAATGATGCCCACAGATTTTAGTATCATTTAATGTTTATAGTTAATTTCCTCTTTTTCTTGAGAGAGAAAAACCATTAGTTTTTTGGTTAATCATAAGGGAAATTTAGGTCTATAAATGGGAAACGAATCAAGGGTCTTCTGGAAAAGCTTGCTGCTAGATATTCTAAAATTTGAAATGTGTTCAAATGTACAATGGTTCAATATTGTTGTTCTTGGAGGGCAGATTACTCTAGCACAATGATCTTTCAAACATTTAAAAGCAGAACTGTTTCACAAGTGTTGTTATATACAAGACCCAGTCCCAAAGTGGGACTGCTGTAGCTGAAATAGGCCACCAGCAGCTCCACCTGCCTGGGGAACACCTGAAGGCAAATCCTTGCCCCTCCCTCACAAGCAGGAAGATCAGGATTTTTCTCTTGAAATACTTCCTCCTAATTGCCTTCTGGGGGCTTGCTCAGTATTCTGGTGCTGAACAAAACAACTTTTTGTTGCCCTTAGCATTTTATTTGCAAGCTTTAGCACTTTTTGTATTATAGCCTCATTGATCCATT
Organism: Tapirus indicus; assembly: GCA_031878705.1. Lineage (NCBI taxonomy): Eukaryota > Metazoa > Chordata > Mammalia > Perissodactyla > Tapiridae > Tapirus > Tapirus indicus. Next base: position 136,929,314 of record CM062923.1, read on the forward strand.
CTTATAGTGCTTGTCGCCCTCTTGTATTTGTTGTTAGTTAATGTCACATTTTTTCTAACTTTTAAATGACCTGTGCATGCATACTTGTTTAGAGTTTAGGGATGAGGCGAAAGTTATATCTTGCATACCAACTCTTATTAATGCTGACAGGAGCATTATACTGAAGAGGGCCCCTTCCAGCCCCAAAGGGTAAAAGTCTGCACGTAGTTGGGAGGTGTACGTGTGTAGTATTGGCAAACATTTGCCTATGACTTCCCTCTTCTTTTGGTGTTTGCACCTGTTGTGGTAACAGTCAGTTGCATTTTAAAGAGTCATCTTCCCTTTTAGAATCCTCCTACAGTGCAATTGGCTCAATTTCCTGTGAGTTCTTTGACATATACTTCTTCAAAATCTAGCATGTGTATTTATGTTCAAGTCACTATCCTCTTAGCTGTTACTAAAATGAGTATGGCTTGGTTGGGTTATACTGTAATAATGACCCCAAATTTTCAGAGGTTTAAAACAACAACGTATATTTTATGTTCACACCGGGTCAGCTGGGAGCTTTGCCCCATGTTGTCCTCTTTCTGAGACTTGGTTCTACAGAAAAGGCCTCGTTTTGAGTGTTATCAGTCATCATAGCAGGAGAAAAGTGTGTCATGCTTCATGACGCATATATATTGACTCTTAAAGCTTCCAGAAGTTACATGTATCACTTTGTACATTTCACTAACCAAATCAAATCATGACCATACCTAACTCAAGGAAGTGGGGAAGTATACTTTTAACATGTGTAAAGAACTAGAAATATTTGGACAGTCCACCTTTTTTGTCAACAAATATTCTCCTTCCTACATGTAGTTCATCCTTGGCCCTTCCCAGTGGAGATAATCACCAAATCCCATTGAGTCTCTGTGTCAAACTCAAAGTCCAGGATCTTGTGAGTAACTCCTGGGAACAATAATCTCTAGTAATCTCTATCAGTCTGAACATTGTAAATTATCTGTCTCCCAACCTCTGTTGAATACATAGGGTAGTGTAAGGACAGATAGCTGTAATAACTATTCCCATTTGGAGAGACGAATGGAAGACACATACCAGACTCAAGGCTGTAGCAATTTTGAAATCTTGCTGGGCGAATTTGCTCGGGCTCTAGTTCTGTTTCATCTCTTTATGAAAAACCAGTTTGGGTTCTTTTTTTGCTGAGGAAGATTCACCTTGAGCTAGCATCTGTGCCAATCTTCCTCTATTGTGTATGTGGGTTGCTGCCACAGCATGGCTGCCAACAAGTGATGCAGGTCCCTGCCCTGGAATCAAACCCAGGCCGCCGAAGTGGAGCACGGCCGAACTTAACCAGTAGGCCATGGGCTGACCCACCAGTTTGGTTTTTTACAATTTCCAGTCTACTTTGAATTTTGTTAAACATGATAAAAATGAATTATAAGAAAAATGAAATGAAAAAAACGTATCAAATGACAAGCCCAATTTAAAAATTATTAGATTCAACAGACACAAAATTACTGTGTGAAATTGCTATAAAAGCTTTTAAACTTTTACACTCAATTTCTGTGTTTATCTCATTATGATAAACCAGTAACAAACAGTTTGTGTTCTGGCACATACCCTAGAGCATAGTTCTCCATGGTCCTTGGCTTTGCCTGCAAGAGGGCCTTTCATTTTTGTTATCCTTGGTCACATCTGAAGTTGGCTTTGGAGAGTAATGGCCTCTTTCCATGGCTGAGCAGTTTTGTCAGCTTGCTTCCTGACCATACAAGAGTGAGGGCCTAAGGACTGTTTTAAGTTTTGAACAGTCTCTTGGTTGGTGGTTCTTCTTTGAGTATCTTTCTTTTAATACCTCATTAAATACAACCAACAGCAACTCTCACATAGTACTTGTCTTCTGTCTTCCAGCCTCTTCTCTTAGGGCTGTAAATAAGTTCATTAGCCACATGAACTTAGGTACATGCTCATAAATTCATTAGGTACCTGTCACCTCAAAATTCTTGTAGTGACAGTTTCATCAAATGTTCTCTCGCTCCTTAATGCGGATCATTTGCCGAGCTCCCGTCTCTGATAAGTTTCCTTGGAAAGAAAAGTTTTATTGATTAGGTCCAGAACAATTTCCTTGCTGCTTGGCCCCTAAGGCAGTATTTTGGAGTTCTTGTTGAGGCAGCAGCTCACTTCCAGTTTGTATACCAGTGAAGATAAATTACATTATGCTGCAATAATAACCCCTCAAATCTCAGTGGCTTAAGACAACAAGGTTTATTTCTTCCTATGTCACATGCTCATTGCATATCAGCTGGCGGTTTTCTGTGTTGTGCTCGTTCTGGGACCTGTTCTCATGAACAGCCACCATTTGAGCATTTTTAGTGATTGTGACAGAAGAAAATAAAGCGTGGTGTATCACACAGTAGCTGGGAAAGTTGTTTCCTGATAGAGATATGCCACTTTTTAAAATTTTTATTTTATTGATGTCTTAATAGTTTATAACATTGTGAAATTTCAGTTGTACATTATTTGTCCATTACCATATAAATCTGCCCTTTTACCCCTTATGGCCACACCCCCCAACCTCCTTCCCCTCTGGTAACCACTAATCTGTTCTCCTTGTGTTACCACCCAAAAAGGGGGTTCGTCTGCCTGCTGCAAGACATGCCAAAAGTCAAGAGGCAAGGGGGTAGGAAAGAAAAGACTTTTTATTACAGCTTGCCAGCAAGAGGGAAGATGGCTGACTAATGTCTGAAAGAACCATTTTACAGAACAAAGACTACAGGCCAGTTATATTGGGGCTGGTCTGGGTGGGGGAGGCATCCATCTGATTTTAGTTTTGGATAGTCTTTTGTTTTACTGGACGTGCATCAGAGACTGGAGCAATGCCTCATACCCAGATCTTTCAGTTGTCATTGATGATGGCTATCAGCATAGACTCTCTGTTTGGGGGGGGGGGGTCATCACATTCCTAAGGAACTCAAAAGAACAAAGTTATCAACTTATCACAGCTGGGAGGTACCTGCACAAGCAGGGGTCGTAAAATCTACGGAGCAATTAAATCTCCTGGGGGTGCAAATCCAGATAGGTTAGTTAGTCAGAGGTCATTCAAAGTTACAATAGGATTTCTTTTCTACGATATGGCTTCCTTTATGTCAACCTGGTCTTGAGCCAGTATCACTTGTCTGTGTGTTAGTTTATCTTCCACATATGAGTGAAGTCATGTGGTGTTTGTCTTTCTCTGGCTGGCTTATTTCACTTAACATAATACCCTCAAGGTCTATCCATGTTTTTGTGAATGGGATGATTTTGTCTTTTGTTATGGCTGAATAGTATTCCATCGTATATACATACCGCATCTTCTTTATCCATGGGCACTTGGGTTTCTTCTACGTCTTGGCTATTGTGAATAATGCTGCAGTGAACATAGGGGTGCATAAGAAGAGACATGCCACTTTTGCCCACCTTTTATTGGCCAGAATCAGTCACATGGTGGAGGCATACTTCACAAGAGGTGGGAGGTGCAGGAAGCTAAGTATAATCCTACCTTCTACCTGACAGGAGAACTGGAGCTGTTTACCCCACACTAGTGAACTGCCACGCCAAAGGAACAAGGTCACATTTCTTCCACGATACTCATTGCTTTGTCCTGATATTTAGATTTTGAAGCATTAAGTATTGTTTCCTAATTAGTGGAGAAAAAAGTCACCAAGTACCTTCTATATCTTTGTTTTTACTCCATTCTTACTGGGTGTTCTCTTTCTCCATCATTTCCCATCCGCACTTCTCTTCTCTGTAAAGATCTTTTTATGAGGAGACCCTATCTCTGGACAAGTGCATTTTATTTACCATGCATGTGAAATGAACACTTCTATGGCCCCACAGGGGTCGATTGGATTAATATGAGTAGAAGCTATGGAAGATTTGATTACATACAAGTAATAGCTTTTCTCTTTAAATCAAAGTGGAAAGGCACATATTTAAAGAGTCAGATGGTTCTATGAGGCTCCAAAGTCTCCTTGGTGTCTTCCCTTCTCTAATTTCTTATTCCTTAGAGGCAATTTCTTTCAAGTGCTCTCTGTTTCTTTTGATGTTGATCTTCCTATTTCCAATAAACTTGGCTTTTGGTCTTGTAAAAGATGAAGATTTAGCTCTCTTTTCTTCCTTTTCCCACCTTGACCTCATGCTCACTTACTTTCTGTCTCCCCATCTTTTCATGCATATGGTTAAATCATTATTCACTGTTTATTGTATTAGGACCATGTAAACTTAATTTCTAGCTGACTCCTGCAATATTCTCTGCTTTAAGTTTTTTTTCTTTAATTTTTTTTGTGTGAGGAAATTGGCTCTGAGCTAACAACCGTGCCAATCTTCCTCTATTTTGTATGTGGGATGCCGCCACAGCATGGCTTGACAAGTGGTTGTAGGTCTGCTCCTGGGATCTGAACCCATGAACCCTGGCCACTGAAGCAGAGTGCACAAACTTAACCACTATGCCACCAGGCTGGCCCCCTTTAAGTTATTTTTTAGATAATCAAACTAATCGAAGATAGAGTAAACTACAAAGGTTACTCTTGGGTTCCTGCCTCTAAAAGTATGTGGGAAAAATCACCAACATCTCTAATTGGCCAGATGCACAGTGCTTTCACGTGTATAATCTCATCTATCTGGTGAGATAGAGGAGGGAAAGGATTCAAGCACTGAATGTGCCATTAGACCTTTTGGTGATACAAAATACATTCTAGGGGAAAAGAATCATATGTTAACCATCTTGTCCAATTTAATGTTCAAGTATTTGAATTGTAACTACAAGGCCAGGGAAAATGGTATTTTATACTTGAATCTTTCAATTGGGCTTTTTTTTTTTTGAGGAAGATTGGCCCTGTGCTAACATCTGTTGCCAATCTTCCTCTTTTTCCTTTTTCTCTCCAAAGCCCCAGTACATAGTTGTATATCATAGTTGCAGAGTTGTAGCTCTTCTATGTGGGATGCTGCCTCAACATGGCTTCATGAGCAGTGAGTAGGTCCGTGCCCAGGATCTGAACCAGTGAACCCTGGGCTGCCGAAGTGGAAGCGTGAACTCAACTGCTAAGCCACTGGGCTGGCCCCTCAACTGTGCTTTTTTACTTAAAAGTTTTACCTTTTAGGGGCTGCCCAGTGGCGCAGCAGTTTAGTCTGCGCTTGGCAGCCCGGGGTTCGCAGGTTCGGATCCCGGGCGCCCGCCGACACTCTGCTTGTCAGCCATGCTGTGGCGGCGTCCCATATAAAGTAGAGGAAGATGGGCACGGATGTTAGCCCAGGGCCAGTCTTCCTCAGCAAAAAGAGGAGGATTGGTGATGGATGTTAGCTCAGGGCTAGTCTTCATCACACACACACACACACACAAAATAAATTAAAAAAATAAAAGTTTTACCTTTTAATTAGGTTGGAGTTAATTCATTTAATAACATATGTTATATAGTTATTCCCTTAGCCTCAAGATGCATGCATTTCCTCCCCAGAATATAAAGAAAATATTGGATGACTTATTTGAAGCCATTCCCATTAATATAAAGTGTCTTTAAAATACACTGGTTTAAAATGGTTATAATGTATAATCAGTTTTAATGTCAAGGATACCCCTTAATTATATCATTAAAATTACTTTTTTATATACCTCTCACAGTCCTCACTCCTCATTCTACTTGTTTTTGAATTCTTGTCTCATTAGTAAAAGTTGATGGCAGATTTGTTCAGTTTGATATAAATTAGCTCTAATGAAAAGAATATTAGGAAGTAGTCAATGAGTAATTAGCTCTTTTTTTAGGAATACTTGCTCCTTAGGGAGAGGTATTACATGCTTATTGATAATATTGAAAGGCCAGAGTAAATCCCAATTTAGTACAATTTTTTCATAAATTTTTCATTCTTAGACCATATTATTCTTTACTGAAAAATTCTACCCCTATCTTATGAGTAATTTTTTTCCTGTCTCCTGTTTTGAGATAGTGATTTTTTGTTTGGAAGATATGAGTTCCATTTGAAATAAAAACCAAAATTGAAACAAAATTCTTGCTTATACCTGTCAGTGTATCTTTACCTTCTAGAAGTATGATATTCTCATATTATATTAATTTTCCTAAACCATCTTATTTTAAACTTAGATAATATAGATCATCAGTAGAAAAACTTCCTGGAAGAAGAAATTGTTCAAGAAAAATATGAAAGTAGCAAAATAGAAGACAAAGAGAATTTACAGCAAATACGGAGGACAGCATGGGAGTAAGTACACATGAAAGAAGATGAGAAGAGGAAAGCTGGAACAAATCTGAGTTCAGAAAACAAAATTGAATTGAAATATGAATTGAAAAAGATATTTGAGTTTTTGAGCTGTTTAAATCTAAATCTTAAGCATTAAAAAATGGATATTTAGAAGGAATGTTCTTAAGTAGTTTTAATAGCTATCTTCTAGAGAATTTAGAGTAAAAAGAATGTAAACATAGACATATATTTTGGATGTCTCACTCCCCTGTTAATGGTATTAAATAGCTATTTGAGTATTAATTGTAAATCCACTCTAGGGGTAGAAGGGTAGAATGCCCAATTTAAAAATGGATTGGATGATATTTCAGAATTAATTTTCGAACAATTAACTTTACATAGTCCAGTAAATATCTGTTAAGCTTAAGATACTTCTTATTGCATTTTCCAGATATCTTTGATACCTTTTGCAGGTATTAAAAATCTATAGTATTATCAAATCAACGTCATTATATATCATCCCCTCTCAAATTTTTACTGGAAAGAAATAGTAAAGTACTAGCAAAATTAAATATATAGGTAATGCCTTATATTATTCTTTTTGCAGATTTTACTTCATTCATTTATTTAACAAATTTATTCATCAAACTTTGTTGAACACCTACTCTTTCTGGGTCTTGTCCTGGGCAACAGAACACAGCAGTGAACAGACAGGCACTCTCCTGCCTGCGTACAGCTACAGCTGGTGATGTCTTCCGGTGTCAGTGTATGTAGACTCAGCATCTCTTTTGTTGTGATGAACATTTTTTATAAGTCAGCAGTAGACTCTCTACCAGAACTAAGTCCTCAGAAATATTTCAGTACGTTGCAACCAGGAAAAGCCTCCTTAGCTTATTTTTGTCAAGCTGGTAAGTATTTTTTATATTCTAATATGATTTTTGTGATGTTTCTATTGCTATTTAATGAATATGCTCAGTGGGAACTTATTGTCAGTATTAATAATATGTGCTATAAAGCTATAAAACTACAATATGCCTGTCTGGGTTTGAATCCTGACTCTGCCACTTGATCTGCTGTGTGACCTTGGTCAAGTCACTTAGCCTCTCTGTGCGTCCTTTTTGTCATCCATAATGAGAAAATAGTACTTGCTTTATAAATTTGTTGTGAGGATTAAATGACTTTACTCATCTGACTGGTCCATATTAAATATTAGATAAAAATTAGCTATTAGTATAATAACATCTGAATTTCATCTAGTCATTTCTGAAAGTATACTTTTTGATATTTTTAGCATGTAAATGTTTTAAAAGTGTTTTTAAACTTTAAATGTAGTATTAGTAATGCTTTAGTTTAATGCTCTGCTTTAGTTGTACCATTAATTACACTGAATTAATTGATATAACTATTGAACATTAATAATTGTAATGGTCTTATTTTAGTCTTCGTGCATTAAAAAAATACTATTCTTGGAATTAGTAAGTGAGATGAATCCACATTTCTGTTGACTCCCTTATAATTGTGATTTAAAAATTGTATTTTAAAATCACTTTGAAAGTTTTGTGCATGTGTGTTGTATATATGGTTTTAAACTTGGAAAAATAATGCCAAATATTAGGTTTAAATTAAACATTTTTTTATACCCTATTCTTATTTTAGAAAATTTTTGAGGTCACTTACAAAGTTAAAATACATCATAAGAACATTAGAAATAAGAATAATGAGGCAATAGGGAACAAGGGTATAAAATTTATAACTAGGTGTGTTTAGTTACTTGATTATTGTTGTTGCATACTAGCTGGGCAAACTAATGTACTTCTTCAGTTTGCAGCTTTGGGTTTTCATTTTAAAAATTCATCTTTCCAAGGGACGTGTCATAAAATGTTCATAAAACATTTCTTATTTTAGATTCTCCAGGTACCTCTATATTTCTTGAAGAACTGAATGAGGCTGTTAAACCTCTCCAGGACTATGGAATTTCAGTTGCAAAGGTAGAAAGATATTTATGTTAATAAATTATTAGTGGCAAACATTTTAGAACTGTATGACTTAAAACTTATGTTGTTTCACATCTTTTTCCAAAGTGGAAAAATATTTTTCTACCTTTTTTCGTAAGAAGAAACAGAACCACAGAAAGGTTGTTCCAAATTATTGTGTAAAATAATAGAGAAAAAAAAGCTATTTAAAATTCTTTAGCTTAGAGCTTCATTTTATTTTGTAAACTATTCTATTTGGGCTATGGTGTCATTTTTTAATCTTATAGTTAGGATTTTGTTTTGTTTTGCCTGACAAATATGTCATAATAGGTATCACAATTAAACTATTTATTAAATTTCTGTTAGCACAAACTGAGGTATGAAAATTGAGTGCTATAATTGAAATTGAATTTTTTCTTTCCTATTCTTCTAAGTCTTTATAATTGCTTCTGTTGCTGTTTCTCACATTTATTTTTAGAACAAAGTTAAAACAACCCAACTTTAAATTACATACTTAATTTTTTTCTTAAAAGCTGTTGAAACTTGCCATGGAGTATTATAGAAAATTTCCACATGCATCATGGATTAGATAGCTACATGAGCCTTTCATTTAGTTTAAACTTAAAATTTGTACCTCAGAAAACTGAATGATTAGTAACCCAGTGATTATTAAATTCTTTCAGATTAGTGTCTACCTGACTTCTGTGTGCATTTATTCTTTCTTAGTTCAGTAGCCTTCCTCCTCTGAGAGATGGCTACTGTCCTTTTTGGTCCCTGCACCTGGAGTTCCTGTAAGACTGCCCCTCTCTTCAGACGCCAGTCACAATTAGTGGGTCCCCAGATTACAACTTCTGTAGGACTTGGCTACAAATTGGGTGTCCTCACAACCCCCTCCTCAGGTTCGATAATTTGCTATAATGGCTCACGGAACTCAGGAAAACACTTTACTTACTATCACTGGTTTATTATAAAGATTATCTTAGGAAAAGCCAAAGGGAAGAGATGCATAGAGCAAGGTCTGGAAGAGTCTCGAGCGCAGGAGCTTCTATCCTCTTGTAGTTTGGGGTGTGTCATCCTTTCAGTACTTGGATGTATTCACCAGCCTAGAATCTCTCCAAACCCTGTTGTTGAGGGTTCTTGTGGAGCTTCCATTATTTAGGCATAATTGATTAAATCACTGGCTACTGGTGATTAACTCAGTTTCCAGCCCCAGAGGATCCTGCCTTTGTCTTTCTGGTGACTAGCCCCCATCCTGAAGCTATCCTTGGGGCTCCCGCCACCAGTCGTCTCATTAGCACACAGAAGGACACTTATCACTCCCAGAGAGTCCAAGGGTTTTAGAAGCTCACATATCAGGAATTGAGGTTAAAGACCAAATGTTAGAACAAAAGATGCTCCTAGCACTCCAATTCCTTGGGAAATTATAGGGGTTTTAGAAGCTCTGTGCCAGGAACCAGGGGCAGAAGCCGAAAATGTATTTCTTATTATGTCATGGCTAAATACCTTAAAAAATCTTTTTTTTAATGTCAATTCTATATGTATAGAGGTCTCAGTTAACTTTGAACAACTGATTATATTCTAGAATGATAATGGCACTCTTCTCTGAGGAACTTTGAATAAAATTTTAAGCTGAAATTTAGGAATGAAATACTAGGTTGGTATGACACTGAAAAGAGATAATCATGTTACCTCACAAAATTGGGGTTCTCTTGCCTGATGCACATAAAAAAGCCAATTATTATGGCACTGGCTTTTGGGAAAAGAAAACAGCTTTATTGCTAGATCCATCTGCAAGGAGACAGGGGCATATGGCTTCAGATCTGTCTCCCTGATCCAGGGCTTGAGGCACAATTTATGGGATGAAGGGCAGGGCAGTCTGAACTGTGGAGATAGATGATTGGAGGTGAGGAGACCTGAGGTAATTGATGATCTGCACAAGTGTAGTCAAGCTTCATGTCTCTTCATAGGACACATGTTCACAAAATGGTGGTGTTAGCATGATCTGAGGATAGAGTTTTCAGCCCTTTGATGTCAAAAAGGTCACTTATCAGGCATTTGTGCAGGCCCAGCTGATGGGTTGATGGTCCCAACTGGCCTGAACTGGACAAGGGGTCTTAGTTCCTGAAAAACCACTCTTAATTACTCTGTTGATAAGATGGGGTCAGTTGAACTGGTCGTGGAGGGCCCGCGGTTGCAATCATGCTGTTTATCTAGTAGCTAGGAAACTAGTACCTAGTAACTATGTCTCTAGGAACTGGTGTAGAATATTAAGGTTTATGTCCAGGGTGTTGCCTTTATGGACTAATGTAACTTTAACTCTCGATTTTACATTTGAGGATGCTAGCTGTGTGGAAAGGAGACTGTGGTGTGAATAAGACAGACCTATACTGAGTACTTAGCTCAGTCTCTGGCACATAGTAGATACTCAGTAAATGTTTATGAGATTGAAATGAACTTACTATATTTAGTCTTTTTTTGGATAGAAAGATGACTAAGATGCAGTCTATTTCTTTGAAGAATTTATTTCCTAAATAGGGGGGATAAAACACATTCACAAATCATTTCAATAACTAGCAGAATCTGATCATTGTAATAAGGGAGATGTAAATAAAATGCTGTAGAGATTTAAAGGAAAGAAAACTCGTATCTGATTGTCAGGGTGGAAGGTCACATGTGGTATGGGGAAAGACTTCACGAAAAGTAGCATTTTGAGATTGTCTTCAAAAGTTAAGATTTCAGGAGTCAGAGGTAGATGAAGAAAACACTGAATATAAATGAACTAAATGTTACAGTTAAGACAAAGTTTGTCAAGCTGGGTACAGTAACCAAACCCAACTGTATGCTATTTAGAAATGCATCGTAAAGGCTTCAGAAATCTTCAAAATAAATGAAGGAAAAAGATATATCATGCAAGAAGGCTGGGGTTGCTATATTACTATATCAAAAAACCCTTGACTTTTCTATCATAACCAATCTGTCAGTACGGTCTTATTTACTATCAAAACTTCTGTCTACTCTCAAAACTTCCCAAATCTGACCACTTCCTGTACCTTCTCTTTTATGCCCCTTTGTCCAAATAGTCATCACTTCTCATCTGGGAAAACACAACAGCCTTCTAGTGATTGGCCTTTCTCCTTTCACTCCTCTCCCACTAAACTCTTCTCCATAGGTAGGTCAGATGTGTCAGATCACATTGCTGCCCTCTCAGAAAGGCTTCCCATTATGGTTATGATGGAATAGGAATTCCTCACTCTTAGGACATTTGCTTCCTCTCTAATCTCATTTTCTGTCCCTCCACGTTGCTCAGTTTGTACCTCACGTATACTGGTCATCTTTTTGTTACTTGAACCTGTTAGATGTGTTATTTCCACAGGCCTCTGCTTAGAACTCATCTCTTCCACATATTTATGTATTTATATGCATCACTCCATTACTTCAGTTCTTTGCACAAATGTCACCTCCTCAGAGGAGCCTTCCATGAATACCTGTCTAAAATGCCCTGTCACTCACTATCCCCTTACTATTTTTTTCTTTATAGCACGTAACATTACATGTTAATTAGTTTTCTTAGCTGTCTGTCTCTACTTTTAGAATGTAAGTTCTAAAGATAACGATTTTTATTTGGAACTTAACTGTACTCCCAGTGGCTAGAACAGTGACTAACTTATGGTAGGTGTTCGAATATATGTTGAATGGATGAATGGACAAACCTATTGTCATAATGTCAACCGTCCCCTATGCTCTGACTTTTTGAAATTCTTTAAAAAATTACATATACTAAAATTTACTCTTTTTGGTAATGGCTGTATTCTGACTTTTAATTCTAGTTCTCTATTCCTGATATCTTTTCTGAGTATCAGTTCTCCTTTTGTAGCTTTTTTAAAAACAGATGTAGCTTCCCCAGTTGTCATTCTGCTTCCTCAAACTCTGTTAAAATTAAATTGAACAACAACAACAAAAAAAAAAAACAAAACAAAAATGAAAATTTTACAAAAACCCCCAAAATTTACAAAATCCAAAACAAAATAACTGTTCTTCCAGCCTTAGTTTTGGTTATGTTGGTGGCTACCCATTTGCCGTATCTAGAAACCTCTTCATTCTCTTGATCTCTTTCCTTCCCCCTCTATCCCATGCTGCATATACATGCTCAGTCTTCTCCTTAGTTTTACTTACCATATTTGTGAAAAGTCCCTTGAATCTCTTCTGTCCTTTTCTGCTTTACTTCAGGTCTCAGTCATCCTTGACCCATACCGATGTGATATTCTATTAATCTACATTCTTTGTGCTCTTTTGCCTCCCATTTTTTCTTTATGTTGCTGCCAGGGTTGTCCTTATAGTTTTCACAGGGTCCAGATTATAAGCTATCAAGGGCTGTTATGGCTGCTCTAACATCATCAGGGACCCAGGTCCATTCTTTCTGTTTCACCATCCTTAGCAAGAGTTTCTTCTTTAAAGATGCTTTATGATCCACAATTACTGCTGGTGCCCTAGCTATCTTGTCTATTTTTTGTCAGCAAGAAGTGGGAAGAGCAAGAGTCATCAGTCAACCCCCTTTTAAGAGCCTTCTGGAATCTTCTAACACTGTTTTGCCATCCATAGCTGTTGGGAGTCTGGAAAGTCTTTTAATGGGAGACTTGCTTTTAGTGAAGTTCTGTTAGTAAAACAAAAGGGGAGGATGGATTTTGGGTAAGAAACCAGCAGTATCTGCCATACCTGTGTTCCCGCTGCTGAGATGCTTTCATGGTCCCAACTTACCTCTTGCTTCTGTGCTTCTTGGCTTTGGCTCATGATTTTTTTGGCCTGCCTTAATTGTTTCTTTCCTTTTCTACCTGGTTACCTCCTACTTACTCCATAAGATTGAATTAACTGTAAACTCTTAGATATAATTAAGTATAACTCTTAGGTGTAGAAGCAGTTTCTTTCTCTGGGTTACCTCAAAAACTCGAATATGTGAGCAATTATAGGATACAAATCAGAAAGAAAAGTAAAATAAAAAATTTGACCTGGAGACAAACTATGATGTTTAATTTTATGTCTTGTTTCCCTTACCAAGAAACTTGACCTTTTGATATATAATCTAAACCTTAAATATAATCTTTTAAAGGTTAATTGTGTCAAAGAAGAAACATCAAGATACTGTGGAAAAGAAAAGGATTTGATGAAAGCATATTTATTCAGGTAAACTTTTTGGAGTGTGATAGACAAATATAAAGCTATATATATATATAATATATATTATATATTAATATATTAGATATGTATAAATACATAAATATGTGGAAGAGATGAGTTCTAATAAGCCAGAATAAAGTTGTATGCAGTGGGGATTATATGAAATTTAGCAAAAAATCCAAGTAATAGATTTGTTACCTGCACTTTCGCTTCCTTATCTACAAAATGAGGAGAATAGTACCTACCTCACAGTGTTGTTTTGAATATTATTACATGAGAATCTTACATAAAATTTTACAAATGCCTGGTAAATAAGTGCTTAGCAAATTTAGCATTCTGAGTAGATATGTCAAGTCCATATTTGGATGTGAAATAAACATACTTTAGCTTTGAGAGATCTGCCAGTGTCCAGGTTACAGATTCCTCTGCACTTGGGTCTGCTCATCTGTCTGAGGTTTGTCAGAATCCTCTCTTCAAACATTGGGATTTGGCCTATGAAGTGGGGAGAGATCCTGTTTCTTCAGGGACCTCCTACTGAGGACACTTCCTTCTCTCTCCTTGTCTCCTTTCCAGCCCATTTGAGGAATATGAGTGTGTGTGACAGGGAGGTTGGTGGGAAGCTTGGAAGCCTTGTTTGGACTCATGTTTTTTCCAGCTTTTTTGCCAGGCCCAGGGCTTAAGCTTTTCAAAGTCAACATATTCATTGAGTGTGTGTTCAGTAATATTTGAGTGTGTTATGGCCAACACTCGGGTAGCTGCATGGGGTAATGGTAAGTTGAATCCAAGGAAATATTTCTGTAATGCTTTTTTAAACTTTTCTTAGGGGCAGCGTATTACTCAGAGAATTCCCTACTGATACCTTGTTTGATACGAATGCCATCGTTGCCCATGTTCTCTTGTAAGTACAGCGGAAACTCATTCACTTATGGTTATTTATCTATTAATTTCATTTTAGACAATCACAGTCCATTAAAATATTTTAGGGTTTTAACATTATATTTGTAGGCGTCAATTTCACACAAATTGTTGGTCTATCTTCCCACATAGAGGATCTAAAATTTCTTGAATGGCAAAGCATACAGAAACATGTAGATACTCTATATAAAAGTAGGAGATGACACAACACAACCACATGGTCGTAGTATTGCTTTTGCTTTTGATTCTACCTATAGAGAGAGGATTTTAACAGGTAAGAAGCTCATCTTTGCTATTCTCACTGGGATTTTAAAAATATCTGTGATCCCTCTCACCTTACTCTGATTTTTTCTGGAGTCTGTAGCTCTGTGCCTGTTCAGTAAGTGCAGGAACAGTGCAGATAGTCCCAGCACATACCTGTCTACTGAGAGAGTGAGAATGAATCTAAGTTTAACTTCCCTGCCATGGAATCTTTAGATCTGGGATTCAGGCCTTTGTGGGGTCCATTCCTGCAGTCTCCCCTGAATGAAGTCTAGTATTCTCTGGTGACAGAGCTAGAAACTGCGACTTGTCGGGAACACGAGTTTACATGGACTTTTCCAGTTTAACATTGTTGTAGCTCTGTTGCCTACTAAGACCTTTGCTAACATCAACTATCTTTGTTTTTTGCTTGGCCCCCTCCTCCTCTCCAACCAAATTCTGACAAAAATTGGATGAAAGTTAAATTACAGGAAATTTAAAACTTATAGATGAAAAGATGAGATTATCACTTTGCAAAGGGACACTTTTAAATGTTCCAGTACCGATAATAATGAAAGGTCTTTAGAAGTCCCTGACAACCGTGGACCCTGAGGCCTGTAGACAAGGAAGCCAACTGTAAGGGATGAGAGAAGGGGTGGCTGTCTTGAGGGTGGGGGTCATAAAAAGCTTAGCAAAAAATCCAAGTAATAGTTACGATATTTGTTCTCAGGAAGCTTACTAGTTTCTGCTATTTTTACAATGGATACCTGGTGATTGTCTTTGACCCAGAAATGAGGGTCAAGAAACAGAGAAAGAAGATTCTTTGAGGAATGGGGGAGGGCATTAAGATTGTCTTTGACAAATTTGACAGCAAATCAGGGAGTGGGAGATCCATATTGGACAACCTGATGACAAGGTGGTTTTGAAACAATTGGGCCTTAGGTGTGGAGAGGCTGTCAGTGATGGAAACTGGTTAGCCTGTAGGGCTTGTGTCATTCAAGTCCTTTGTAGTAGCGTTCCGTTCCTATTGCTGTACTAATGCTGATTTATAGAACACTAATTCTACAGATAGATTATTCCCCATGTTCCTGCCAGAAACTTGTTAGGCACTGGGGATACAAAACAGAATAGGATGTGGCTCTGTACTCTAGGAATTTAGCATTTTGTTGCAGAGACAGATATTTAAACAGAAAATACCAGGTAGTAAGTAAAATAGTAGAAGTATGTATGCATAAGGGCTTAAGGATCCACAGGGTAGGGAATGGTTACTTGTGTCTGGAATGAGGGTGGATATTTGTTAAGAAGGTTTCCTGAAGGAGGTGGCACTTGGGACGGGTCTTAAAGGATAAGTAGGAGTTTGCTTGGTGAAGTAACAGAAGATGGGGAAAGCAAGGGGAACTATGTGGGCAAAGGCATGGAGGTTAGAATAGTTTGGAGAGGGTAGTTGTTGCTGGAGTGTGAACTGTGGAGCAGGAGATGAGAGCAGAGAAGTAGGCATGGCGTCAGATGAAGGGATCTTTGTTTACCATGTGAAGAAGTTTAGACTTTTGGTAGCCATTGGAGGTGAGGAGTCCAGCTCCAGGCCAGAATCCTTGTGTGATCTTTCAGGCCCAACCATAGGGAGTTACAAGGCTTTGCCTGGCAGGCCTCACAGGGGGAAGGTCCGGTTCCCCCACCCGACTTGGTGCACAGCCAGTTCACTGCAATTTTCTGGAGAAAACTGAGGTCAAGGAAGGACTCAGGCCCCTCTCCCCTCCCAGTCCCTTAGGCCAGACATACTCTATGTATGCCTGCATTTCTAGCCCAAGTGTCTCCATTTGAAGGCTTCATTATCAGGGACCTTGACTGAGGCACCTCCCATGTGCTTCCCCTGAGGAACTTTTCTCCACTTTGACTCAGTACCTTTCCACTCCTAGCCCTTCTCCCTCTCCTTCCCCCCAGCCCACAGGTCCATAGAGAGGCAGGGACCTTTTGTGTGGGGCTCCTTGGAATGAGATGATTCCTCGTGTCTGTGCTGTGCTCACCTGACCCTTGCCTGGTGCTATTCCATGGTAGGAGAAGGGAATGGAACATTGTGGAGCCAGGGCCTCTCTTTTTGCCTCTTGCTTGTGCTGTCTCAGTAAGTGAATAAAGGTTTGATTGTTAATGAGTTTTGAGTTCTTTTGTATAAATTGGATACAAGTCCTTTATCAGATATTTGTTTTGCAAATATTTTCTCCCAGTCTGCGGCTTGGGTTTTCATTCTCTTAACAGTGTCTTTTGCAGAGCAGAAGTTTTTAACAATAATGAAACCCAACTTAATTTTTTGTTTCATGGATCGAGCTTTTGGTGTTGTATCTAAAAATTCATTGTCAAATCCGAGGTCACCAAGATTTTCTTCCATGTTGTCTTCTAGAAGTTTTATAGTTGTATGTTTTACATTTATGTCTGTGATCCATTTTGAGTTAATTTTCATGAAAGCTGTCAAGTTAGTATCTAGATTCATTTGTTTGCATGTTAATTGTCCTGTTGTTTTAGCACTGTTGAAAAGACTATCCTTTGTCAAAGATCAGACTCTATTTGTGTGGTTGTATTTCTTCTCTTAATGTTTTAATGATTTCAATTTTACATTTAAATCTTTGATTTGTTTGGAATTTAACTTGGTGAATAGTGTGAGGGATGGATTTAGCTGTATATTAGCCAGGTGGCTACATAGTTTGTCCCAACACAATTGAGATTAATGAATTTCAGTTTTCAAAATGTCATTTTTTTATGCTAAATGCTCATATATTTAGTTCTACTTTTGGACTTTCTGTTTTATTAATCTCTCTATTTTTTTTCTAGTAGCATTGCCCTAATTATTGAGGCTTTATAATATAATACCTGAAAGGTCCAGGCCCTTCATATTTCTCTTTTCAGAATTACTTGTTTGTTTTCTTTACATATGATGTTTAAAATTACCTTGTCCAGTTTCTTCTCTTCCCTGACTAAATCCTACTGGCATTAAATTTGTAAATTTTTTTAGGGACAGTAGACATCTTTAGAATGAATCTTCCCATCCCAGAACCTGATGTCTTTCCATTTATGTCCTCTGGTAGTGTTTTAACACTTTCTTCATATATGCTTGGACACTTAAATTTATTACTAGGTATTTTATGTTGTCTATTGTAAATGGGTTCTTTTCTTCCATTATCTTCTAACACACACACTCTCTGATATATTTTTATGTGTGTATGTATGTATAATATATATATTATGTATATGTATAATATATGTATATGAAAGATAGAAGTATAATATATAATTATATGTATATGAAAAATACTGATTTCTGTGTGTTAAGTTTATGCTGTTGACCTTACTGAATTTTTATTATTTAAAAAAAAGACTGGAAAAACAAACAAGTTAGATTGCAGTAACAATATCCTTATTGTAGAATGCATGAGAAATATAGAAAGCCATAAAAACCTCCCCTGAAATTCTTCATAATCCCATTACCTTGAGTTAACAGTTATTTATTTATTTTTGCTTATATCCTTGTCTTTTTTTCTAAGATACTGTTAACTGATACTAAATATATACATAAGACCTATATGTCTTTTTTTCTAGGACACTGTTATCTGATATTAAATATATACATAAGAGCTAGACGTATATATCATATAAAATATGTGTATAGTTATAGGTGAATAATTCTTCTGAGTTTGCATTTTATTAGGCAATAGTTAAACAGAGAAGCTAAAATTTACTGACATTTCTTCCATTTACCAAAATTGATCAACATTCATATTCAAATATATTAATTTAAATTAACTTGTCAGTTATTTATTTATTTTTTTGGTAAGGAAGATTAGTGCTGAGCTGACATCTGTGCCAATCCTCCTCTACTTTATATGGGATGCTGCCACAGCATGGCTTGATGAGTGGTGTGTAGGTCCATGCCCAGGATCCAAACCCGCAAATCCCAGGCCACCAAAGTGGAACGTGCAAACTCAACCACTGTGCCACCAGGCCGGCCCCAACTTGTCAGTTACTTTTGACCCAAATCTACTACTTTGCCTGATAATCAAAGAGAAGAAATATTGGCAGATAATGTTTGAATTGTTTTTATATTTCTCAAAACACTTGTATATGAACTGAAAACTTGCATTTGCGAATATTTATATTGCTTTATTTGGCTGGCTTTTTAAAAATGTGTAACTCATGCTATTATTTTTTTCCCCAAAGCATATGAATTTGTTTTTTATTCAGAAGTTTTGATTGAGACCAGTGCTCCACAATTATACTTAAACTTTGCTTCTTTGTCAGCAGAGAAGATCAAGGTTTTAGGTAATTTCTTATTCTCAGAATATAGGAAAATTGCAATTGGGGGAAAATTAAGTTAGTAAAATCTAAGAATAGGATACCAAGTATAAACTTAGGGTAACTTTACACTAAATATTTAAAGAATTATATATTTTGAACCATTATGGCCAATTAAGTAGTTTTTTTGTAGGATGTTTAAAATTTTCCTGAAATATCATTGATTAAAAATGTATTGGTTTATTGGTCAATTAAAATTTTCTCACATTGATTTTTCAGGATATATTAAGTGAGATAAACCAAGCATTTAGAGTATAGCATAGTACCATGTATGTAAGAAAGGGAGTGTTAAGTCCAAAACACTGAAAGGTCTCTAGTGTTACCCTACTTGCATATATACTTGCAGAAACCAGGCCTCTGAATCTGAAATCAGACTACACAGCAATAACAGCAGCCAGAGTAACATGGTAGAACTAGATCCCCATACCCCGTTTTCCACAGAGCAACGAGGTGAGAGCCATATGCTTATACCTGGACTTATAGCTAGCTTTGGAGAAGGAGAACTCAGATATTATAAATCTCTGAGTTTATATAGGAGCTGGCACATCTATCTACTCTTTCCTTTTGGAGATGGAGTGCTTATCTTTTTCTCTGAAATGTAAACAAATCCTCTTTCAGGGCAAGAGAAGAGGTCTCTATCCCTAAATATAAGTATTTAGCTCCCTAAATATAAACATTTCACGTTAATGCATGTGAAAATGTGTTGTGGATTTTACCCAGTGCTCTACAAATGTTAGTTGCTTTTTTCTTTATAAATGCTGGGAGTCTCATTTTGCAATTAAGAGAAGAAAGCAGTCCAAATTCAGATGTCTACCTGTAGTTCTGTTTCACACACAGTGCTAACACAAGTGAGTTCATGCGAGTTCATGCTGTGACAGTTGCTGAAGATACTTGCCATGAGGCAGCAGTGCCTAGAAAGGCTGTTCTTCTTCTAGTCATTGTTGACTCCTAAAAATCATCAAATGATTCAAAAAGGAAAGATTATCCAGTAGTGTAAAAAACAATGAAATCTCATTAACTATTCATTAAGATGTGCTACTTGATATTCTTGTGACAATATTTTGTCAAAAATGGATGGTTTCTTTATTTATTCATTTTTATTGAGGTAACATTGGTTTATAACTTTATGTAAATTTGGGGTATACGTCGTTATATTTCAGTTTCTTTGTAGATTACATCACGTTCACCATCCAAAGACTAATTACTATCCATCATCATACACATGTGCGAATCATCCCCCTTCACCCTCTTCCCTCTCCGTTTCCCCTCTGGTAACCACCAATCCAGTCTCTGTCTCTATGTGTTTGTTTGTTGTTATTTTTATCTTCTGTTTATGAGTGAGATCATACAGGATTTGACGTTCTCCCTCTGACTTATTTCGCTTAGCATAATACCCTCAAGGTCCATCCATGTTGTCACAAATGGCTGGATTTTATCATTTCTTATGGCTGAGTAGTATTCCATTGTCTATATATACCACATCTTTATCCATTCGTCCCTTGATGGGCACTTAGGTTGCTTCCAAGTCTTGGCTATTATGCATAGTGCTGCAGTGAACACACGGGTGCATGTATCTTGACGCGTTAGTGTTTTCATGTTCTTTGGATAAATACCCAGCGGTGGAATAGCTGGATCATATGGTATTTCTATTCTTAAGGTTTTGAGGAATCTACATACTGTTTTTCATAGTGGCTGCACCAGTTTGCTCTCCCACCAGCAGTGTATGAGAGTTCCCTTTTCTCCTCACCCTCTCCAACACTTGTTATTTCTTGTTAGGTCAATTATAGCCATTCTGACAGGTGTGAGGTGATACCTCATTGTGGTTTTGATTTCCATTTCCCTGATAGTGATGCTGAACATCTTTTCATGTTCCTGTTGGCCATCGGTATATCTTCTTTGGAGAAATGTCTGTTCAGATCTTTTGCCCATTTTTTAATAGGATTGTTAGTTTTTTTGTTGTTGAGATGTATGAGTTCTCTATATATTTTGGATAACCCCTTATCAGATACATGGTTTGCAAATATCTCCTCCCACCTGTTAGGTTGTCTTTTCATTTTGTTGATGGTTTCCTTTGCTGTGCAGAAGCTTTTTAGTTTGATGTAGTCCCATTTGTTTATTTTTTCTGTTGTTTCCCTTGCCTGGTCAGACATGGTACATGAAAATATGCTGCTAAGATTGCTATCAAAGAGTATACTGCCTATATTTTCTTCTAGAATTTTTATGGATTCAGGTCTTACATTCAAGTCTTTAATCCATTTTGAGTTAATTTTTGTGTATGGTGTAAGATAATGGCCTACTTTCATTCTTTTGCATGTGGCTGTCCAGTTTTCCCAGCACCATTTATTAAAGAGACTGTCCTTTCTCCATTGTATGTTCTTGGCTGTTTTGTCAAAAATTAGCTGTCCACAGATGTGTGGGTTTATCTCTGGGCTCTCAGTTCTGTTCCATTGATCCGTGTGTCTGTTTTTGTGCTGTACCATGCTGTTTTGATTACTGTAGCTATGTAGTATATTTTGAAATTGGGGAGTGTGAAACCTCCAGCTTTGTTCTTTTTTCTCAAGATTCCTTTGGCTATTCAGGGTCTTTTGTTATTCTATATAAATTTTAGGAATCTTTGTTCTATTTCTGTGAAAAATGTCGTTGGAACTTTAATAGGGATTGCATTGAATCCATAGATTGCTTTAGGAAGTATGAACATTTTAACTATGTTAATTCTTCCAATCCAAGAGCATGGAATTTCTTTCCATTTCTTTGTGTCTTTTTCAATTTCTTCCATCAATGTTCTATAGTTTTCAGTGTACAGGTCTTTCATCTCTGGTTAAATTTACTCCTGGGTATTTTTTTCTTTTTGTTATAATTGTAAATGGGATTGTATTCTTGACGTGTCTTTCTGCTACTTCATTGTTAGTGTATCAAAACGCAACTGACTTTTTTATGTTGATTTTGTATCCTGCTTCTTTACCACATTCATTTATTATTTCTAAAAGTTTTTTGCTGGATTCTTTAGGATTTTCTATATATAAAATCAAGTCATGTGTAAATAGTGACATTTTCACTTCTTCCTTTCCAATTTGGATCCCTTTTATTTCTTTTTCTTGCCTGATTGCTCTGGCTAGGACTTCCAATACTATGTTAAATAAGAGTGGCAAAAGTGGGTATCCTTGTCTGGTTCCTGTTCTTAGAGGATCAGTTTTTCTCTGTTGAGAATGATATTAGCTGTGGGTTTGTGATATTATGTTGATATTATGGGCTTTTATTATGTTGAGGTACTTTCCTTCTATACACATTTTATTCAGAGTTTTTATCGTAAATGGATGCTGTATCTTGTCAAATGCTTTCTCTGCATCTGTTGAGATGATCATGTAGTTTTTATTCTTCATTTTGTTAATGTGGTGTATCACATTAATTGATTTGCAGATGTTGAACCATCCCTGCATCCCTGGAATGAATCCCACTTGATCATGGTGTATGATCTTTTTAATGTATTGTTGTACTCGATTTGCTGGTATTTTGTTGATGATTTTTGCATTGATGTTCATCAGTGATATCGGCCTGTAATTTTTTTTTGTGTTGTCCTTGTCTGGTTTTGGTATCAGGTTAATGTTGGCCTTGTAGAATGAGTTAGGAAGCTTCCCCTCCTCTTCAATGTTTTGGAAGAATTTGAGAAGGATAGGTGGTAAGCCTTCTTTGAATGTTTGGTAGAATTCTCAAGGGAAGCCATCTGGTCCTGGACTTCTTTTTGGGGGGATGTTTTTGACTATTGTTTCAATCTCCTTACTGGTGATTGGTCTATTCAAATTGTCAATTTCTTCTTGATTCAGTTTTGGAAGGTTGTATAATTCTAAGAATTTATCCATTTCTTCTAGATTATCCAGTTTGTTGGTGTATAGCTTTTTGTAGTAGTATCTTATAGTCTTTTGTATTTCTGAGGAGTCCATTGTAATTTCTCCTCTTCATATCTGATTTTTAGTTGAGTCTTCTCTCTTTTTTTCTTGGTGAGTCTAGTTAAAGGTTTGTCAATTTTGTTTATCTTTTCAAAGAACCAGCTCTTAGTTTCATTGACTTTTTTTCTATTGTTTTTGAGTCTCTATTTCATTTATTTCTGCCCTGAGTTTTATCATTTCTTTTCTCCTACTGATCTGGGGTTTTTTTAATTCTTCTTTTTCTAGCTCCTTGAGGTGCACTGTTAGATTGTTTGAGAGTTTTCTTGTTTGTTGAAGTAGGCCTGTATTGCTATAAACTTCACTCTTAAACTGCTTTTGCTGTGTCCTATAAATTTTGTCATGTCGTATTTTCATTTTCATTTGTCTTCAGGTATTTTTCAATTTCTCCTTTGATTTCTTCGTTGACCCAATCATTGTTCAGTAGCATTTTGTTTAATCTCCACATATTTGTGGCTTTTCTGATTTTCTTCCTGTAGTTAATTTCTAGTTTCATACCATTGTGGTCAGAAAAGATGGTTGGTATTATCTCAATCTTCTTAAATTTATTGAGACTTGTTTAGTAGCCTAGTATGTGATCTATCCTGGAGAATGTTCCATGTGCATTCAAAAAGAATGTGTTTTCTGTGGTTTTTGGATGGAATGTTCTGTATATATCTACTAAGTCCATCTGGTCTAATATGTTATTTAAAACCTATGTTTCCTTGTTGACCTTCTCTTTGGATGATCTATCCATTGGTGTAAGTGGAGTGTTAAGTCCCCTACTATTATTGTGTTGCTGTCTATTTCTCCTTTTATGTCTGTTAATAATTGCTTTACATATTTACTTGCTCCTATGTTGGCTGCATAGATATTTACAAGGGTTATATCCTCTTGTTGGATTGTTCCCTGGATCATTATGTAGTGCCCTTCTTTAACTCTTGTTACAGTTTTTGTTTAAAGTCTCTTTTGGCTGAGATAAGCATTGCTACCCAGCTTTCTTTTCATTTCCATTTGCATGGAGTATCTTTTTCCATCCCTTCACTTTCAGTTTGTGAGTGTCTTTAGGTCTGAAGTGTGTCTCTTGTATGCAGCATATATACAGGTCCTGTTTTTCTATCCAATTGGCCACTCTCTGCCTTTTGATTGGAGCATTTAGTCCATTGACACTTAAAGTAGCTATTGATAAGAATGTATTTATTGCCATTTTGGTACTTGTTTTCTTGATGTTTTAGTAGTTCTTCTCTGTTCCTTTCTTCGTCTCTTGCTCTCTTCCCTTGTGGTTTGATGGCTTTCTTTAGTATTATGATTGGGTTCCTTTTCTTAACTTTTTGTGTATTTGTTATAGGTTTCTGGTTTGTGATTACCATGAGGTTCATATATAATAACTTAGAGATATAGCAATCTATATTACGTTGATGGTCTCTTAAGTGTGACCTCTTTCCAAAAACTCTATGCTTTTACTCCCCTTCTCCCACATTTTATGTTTTTGATATCATATTTAACCTGTTTTTGCACATGTGTATCTGTTACCCTCTTATCATGGAAATAGCTAATTTTAGTACTTTTGTCTTTTGATCTGCCTAGTAGCTTCATAGGTGGTTGATCTGCTACCTTTACTGTATATTTGCCTTTACCAGTGATTTCATTTTTTTTTTTAAATAATTTTAATCTTCCTATTTGTGGTCTTTTCTTTTCCACTTAAATAAGTCCCTTTAGCATTTCTCTTAAGGCTGGTTTATTGGTGATAAAATCCTTTAGTTTTTGCTCGTCTGGAAAACTCTTTATCTCTCCTTCCATTCTGAATGATAACCTTGGTGGGTAGAGTACTCTTGGTTGTAAGTTTTTTCCTTTCCGCACTTTAAATATACCGTACCACTCCCTTTAGGCTTAAGGTTTCTGCTCAGAAGTCAGCTGTTAGCCTTATCGGGTTTCCTTTGTGTGTAACCTGTTGCCTTTCTCTTGCAGCTTTTAGGATTCTCTCTTTATCTTCAATTCTTGACATTTTAATTATGTGTCTTGGTGTGGGCCTCTTTGGATTTATCTTGTTTGGTGCTCTCAGTGCTTCCTGTACTTGGGTGTCTGTTTCTTTCCTTAGGTTAGGAAAGTTTTCAGCTATTATTTCTTCAAATAGATTGTCTGTCTCGGGGTAATAGTTCCAAGAGTAGTTGTAAATTCGTTGTGTCTGTCGGGGGAGGCGAGTTCAGAGTTCTCTTACGCTGCCACCTTCCCAGCTCTCTTTTCCTTTAAATTAACATACTACACATGGTAATCTGAACTTCAAATATTATGGGAATTATTTTCAACCATCATAATTTCGGTGAATATTTTATTCTTTAACACATTTTTGCAGAGCCTCGGTATTGGGTCTTGAGGTGACGTTACTGTAGAACCTCTGCGGAAAGCTACTCTTAGAGCTGTCTTCTTCTAAAACTCCTAAACTGTGACTGTGCTGGTCCTTTCTTAATAGATTTTGGGCCTATTGGTTATTCTTTTATCTGTATCAGATTTATTCTTACACCGTATTGTCAAGTGGGTTCCTGTTTGATAGTGACATACTTTTTATTGCGATATTATAAAAAAAAAATTACTTGTCTTGGATTTGAATTCCTCCCAGCTCTATGTTAATTGGTAGTAATGGTTATATCCCCAAACTGTGCCCTTTTATACAGAGTCCTTCTAACAGTGTATAGCACCATGCATGACATATATTAGGTGCTCAAAAAATATTGGATTGGTGGATGAATGAATTTGGAAGCTTCACTGTTTGGTGGTTAAAAATGGGAGGAGCAGACATATTTTTATGTTATAAGCCCAATAACATTATTTCTGGTGATAAGAATTTTATAAGTAAACTAGTAGAGTACACAGTGTATGACAAAAAGACTGACATGTTGGTGAACATTGTTATTACTTATACTCTCAATTGACATTTCAGAGGTGCTTCTACCTGTTGTTTTTATTTTTTTAACTGTATTAATTTAGAAAATGCTTAAGAAAATACTTTGGGATATTTCATTTTATACATGGGATCTGCCCAGTCAGAATATAATTAATTTAGATAAAAGTAATTTGTCTGTCTCTCTCCCTGTGGTGTTCTCCCTCCTCCCCACCCTCCTCTTTTTTATTTTTTTTGTCCTATGGATTTTGATATGGCAAAATAGAAGGTAACATTTCCTTTTTATTGTTTTTTTTTAGGAATTTGAATAATGACAGAAATATAATGTAAAAACAGTCTTTTTTTCTGAAAAATAGCCTGAGTGGTCTGCTTCTCTAAAAGCAGGGTCTAGTAGACTCTTCGTTTCTTTTTTTTTTTCTTTCTGACATCCACTCAGTTCTTGGCCATATATTTATCTACCAAATGGTTGTGATAGGAGGGTCTCAGGAAAAGCATGCCAAGGAAAAGGAAGGCCTTTCTGGAGCAGGAAGAGCTCCAAGGTCAGAGTAGCCCCAGGCTGTATTACCCCTTCACTAGGGCAAGAAAATCCCAAGAAAGGCTTTTCCTTTCACCTATTTCTGTTAGTATTTCTCCTCTTTGGAGCTGAAATGAAGGAGTACAGGCTTGTGGAGTGGATCCTAGAGATCCCTAGATGTCTCTATACTCTGGAAATTAATGTTAAAAAATATATTAAAGTTAGGAAGCCACTGGGGAAAATCACAGAGATCATTAGATTACGAATGATATAACTTTTGGTTATTATTACCTCATGGATAGTGACTACTTGATGAGCTTTGGGACATTAGGCAAGGTAACCTCTCTAAGCCCCATGATCTTATCTGCAAAATAGAGGTAATGACAGTACTGATCTCAGATGGTTGCCATGAAAATTAAATGAGACGGAGTGCATTGCTGAGCATTCTCAGTTATAAACCCCAGAATCTGGGCCTGACTGGCTTAAGCAGAAAAAGATTTGGACAGATGTAGGAAATCTCAGGCTCACTAGATGGGCTGGAGAACTGGACTCACAGTTCATGCAGTTTTGAATTACAGTCAAAATCATGACACGGAACTAGTCTGGGGAACTGCTGCGTTACTGCTGAGCGCTGAATGCCGCAGCTTGCCTCACCTGCACTGGGGCTGTCAGCAGTGCTGTTGACACTGCTGCCTTTGAAGCTGACTGTTGCTGCTACTGCTTCTCGAAATAATTCTGCATTGTCCCTGGTTCTTTATATCACTAGCTCCTGGTCCAAAATTTCAGGCAAATGATTCTGGGTCATATAGCCATGCTTTGCAGCAGAGAGCCTGGAAAAGCAAGTTTACGACAGTATTAGCTTTTCTGAGGGGACTTGGGCTCTGTCCACCATGAAGACTTAGATAACTGGGAATTTCCAAAGCAAAGGAGATGAGTTCAGAGGTGAGCAGTCTCAAAACTGATAAAATTGCCACTGCTTACGAAGTGCTTAGTTCTATGCCTAACATGTGTAAGTGCCTGCAAAATGCTGGCTTTTATTAATTTATATTTGCCAGTCTTTACTGAGAAAAAAGATGAGGGAGATTTCTACTCCCAGACTTAATTTTTGAAGCAAATAGATTAGAGCTGCTAGAGCAGTAAAGGTGAATGGGTGGATGCAATTTCCAAACCTAGAATTTACATGGGGGTCCGATTCAGTTCACTAGGTGGTACCTCCCCACGGTTTTGAAGTAACTCAGGGGTAATTCTGGATTTGTTAGCCAAAGTGTATAAGCAGCCAAGAGCCCAGATTGCCACTGAGATGCCCTTGTCATTCGTTAGTTGCCTCCCTTTCCACCTGGTTTCCCATTTATGAGTGGTCAGTAATAACATAGTTTAGAAATTTCTGGCCTTAGTGTCAGAAGACCTGGATTTGAATCTCAGCTCTACCAGTGACTTCCAGTATGATCTGGAGCAGGTTTCTTAATCCCTCAGACTGTTTTCTGTGTGTGTGTGTGTGTGTCTGTGTGTGTGTGTCTGTGTGTGTGTTTGTGTGTGTCTGTGTGTGTCTCTGTGTGTGTGTGTGTGTCTGTGTTTGTGTGTATGAAATAAAGAACATTCCAAGAATATCGCTGAGGATTTAAGTGAAAATATCTAGCAAATAGTACTGCTCAGTAAATATTTCTATGAAAAACCAGACAAGAACCCTGGGAATTATAGAAGATCAAGTTGTACATTTTTCTTAAAAAGTTGAAGAAATCTGTAATAGGTAAATATTTAAGCTAATTAATATAGGGCAATAGTTTTAGGGTGTCCACAAAGTCACAACATTTTTACAATAATACTAAGGTGTTATTTACCTTTTTTCACTTTCATTCTCTCACGACTGTAGTTTCTAGAGGCTGCATGACGTGTTATGTGATATCAAAACAGATTGAATGCTGAAGCAAATATGAGAATCCAGCTGTCTTCTATTTAGTCCAGTGTTAAAGAGATTTGCAAAAAATGCAAAACAGTGCCCTTCTTCTCACTAAGTTTTCTTTTGTTTTGGAATAGTTCTTTTGGGAAATTTAGATTTTTTTATAAAGTGTTATTTATATTAACATGCAATGGTGTTTATTATTATTTTAAAAATAATAAATATTTTTAAATTCCTGTTTTAATTTCTATTTTGGCAACTATTGATAGATGTCACCTGCATAAACAAAAGCTCTCTGAGAAGCTCAATAATTTTTAAGGGATCCTAAGACAAAAAGTTTGAGAACTGCTGTATTAACAGAAAGTGCCATATTTTCTGTAAGAGGAAACTATGCTTGACTAATTTATTGGAGATAGTTGAGTGAACAACTTTCAAAAATCCTTAGACTTTAGCCTAACAAACACATACACATGCACACATACACAGATTAAGTGGAATAAGTTGTTAGGGATAGAGAATTTACATAGAAATAGAAAATTAAAAAAGGAGATTCTTTTGGATGAAGAAATATAGTCAGTTAATCTGATGTACACATTGAAAAGATGATTTAGAAGAATTACGGTCAAGTAGAAAGATCACTGAGCTAAGAGTGAGAAGACTTGCTTTGTGTTCTGTTCCTTGCTCTTTGATTCAGTAAATGTGTTTTTGAGTAAGCTCTTCAGTGTTTTGAACTGTCATTTCTTCAAATGAAGAATGGAAATAAATAATACTGTCCTACTTTTTCTTTTATTCATTCAACACATTTTTGTTGATTACTTACAGTGTACTAGGCTCTGTTCTAAGTTATTACAGATATAATGTTAAAATATGAAAGGTTACTGCCTCAAGAAAGTAACAGTTTAATGAGAGAGGCAGGGATAAACAAGCAAATAAATAAGCAAATAATTATGAATTGTGATAAGTACTATGAAGGAATCAGATAGTGTGAAATGAAAGAGGAAAGTACTGCAGACCTACTTACATAGGACCAGCAGGGAAGGCTTCTCTGAGGCAATGATGTTTAAGCTGATGCCAGATGTATGAGAAGGAGCAGAGGAAATAGCTTTCAGCTAAGAGAATTGTGTGTGCAAAGGCCCTGAGCCTTGCCTAAAGTATGGTAGACACGAAGAGTAGTAGAACAAAATGAGGCTGGAGAAGTAGGCAAGGTCTAGGTCATGCAAGGCCTCTTAGGCCATGGAAAGAAGCCTAAACTTCTAAAGAAGTTTAGATATGTGAAGGGCTCAAATGTGTTCAAGGCTGAGAGATCTGTAAGGGATTATCTGGCCAGACTAGGATGTTGGCAAATATAGTTTACATATATTGGGATGTCGTGATGGAGAATGAGCACTATTTCTCACAACTATCCCTGGTTGATGTTCTCAAGGACAGACTAATGATTTAGAGAGTGATTTTAATTCAGTGTTAAAATGTTTAGGTTCTTCCTACTGGTAATTTGCTCAAAAGAATTAAATTTCTTTTTTGATTAGGTTCTTTAACTTACTCAACAAATATGTATTAAATAACTAAGTATATTTCAGATTTTTCTAATTGCATCTCTGTTTATTTCAGTGCTCTTCTTTTTAATGAAGTAAAATATATTACCACCCTGGAAGATCTTCAGAACATAGAAAATGCTCTGAAAGGAAAAGCAAACATTGCATTCTCATATGTGAGAGCCATTGGAACGCCAGGTATTTATTAACTTTTACTTTAATCTTTGCTCTGCGTCTGTACTTGTGTGAGTATGTTGAAAGATTTAAAATAGTGTATTTTGACCACAATCTTAATATTTTAAAATAAATTTAAAGCTTATTTATGTTTTCCTTCTTTAAACGGGCAGCATAGTATAGTGGTTGAACAAGAACTCTGGAGCCAGACTGCCTAAGTTAGACTTCCTGACCCACTTATAGTGTGATCTTGGACGACTTACTTAACCTTAGTTTTCTAGTCACTAAGGTGGTGAAAATAAGTGTGCCTATCTCTTGGTATTAATGTGAAAATCAAATGAGTTTCAAAAATGAAAATGGTTCCTATTGTACAGTAGGTGCTCTGAAAGTGTTAGCTATATTTATTATTTTATAGTCCTCCTAGTATCTGGCATAGTAGTTTACACTGTTTGATAAATGTTGTTGACTAACTGGCTTTCTTTTTTATATTGGTATTTGCTGTTTATGACATATTTTTCTTGATTTTTTAAAAAAAATCTGATTTTGATGGCAACACCATGAGCATTAATATATAATTTTGTTGTAAAAATGTTTATAAACACTTTATGAACAAATTATAGTTATGCTTTCAGGACTTTTATTTGTTAATGGTTATAACTTGACCATGTTAATATAAAATGTTAAAGATTTTAAAAATTATACATGCTCTATGAAATAAAATCACTCACTGGAAATCTCAATTTTTATAAACATAAAGCTTGATGGTTACACAGCACGCCACTGAATTTAATACACTTATAAAATAATTCTCCACAACCAGCCTGTTTTTGTTTACTTTTCAGGGTCCTCAGGTGATTGTATTTTGTCCAGAGTTTGTAATTGTAATCAGTGAGAGGGATGAGCTATAGAGGGCTTACACTGCCAGAGTGGAACCAAACTCCCTGACTTATATTTTAACAGGATCAATCTGACTTCTGTGTTTGGAGTAAATTGGAAGGGGTAATGGTAGACTAAGTGAGAAAATTAGGAAGTTACTGCAATAATGCAAGCAAGAGATGATGGTGGGTGGCTTGGACCAGGGTGTTAGCAATGGAGGTGGCAATAAATTTGAATGTTAGCAGTATTTTGGACATAGGACTAACTGAATTTGCTGACCTTTTGGATGTGGAATGAGAGAGAGATAGCAGGGAGAAGGGTGGCTCTGGGGTTGTGGTCTCAGCTACTTGAAAGGTGAAATTGCTGATAACTGAAGAGCAGAAGACTGGGAATAGACAGTTTGAAGAAGCAGCTCTGGAATTCACTTTTGGAAATCATACTTGTGAAATACCCATTAGACATCCAAGTGAGATGTTAACAAGGTAGTTGGATATTACTAGTCTGCATTTGATGGTGGAGATACAGACTAGAGGTATAAATTTGGGAGATAAAGCTGTGAGACCAGAAGAGATCATGAAGGGAGTGGGTCAGATGGAAAAGAGAAGACTGAACTCATTAGATACTTCAGCACGTAATAGGTCAGTGAGGTAAGGAGGAACCAGGAAAGGAGACAGAAGGAATGGCCTATGTGGTAGGAGTGCCCTGTAAGCACAGTGAAGATAGGATTTTAAGGAAGAGAGAGCAACAATTGTGTCAAATGATGCTGAAAGGTTATTTAAGATAAGAATTGCCAATTGGCCATTATGCTTAGCAATATGGAAGTTATTGGTGACCTTGGCAAGTGCAGTTTCTGTAGAGTGATAGGGTAAATGCCTGGTAGGGCTTAAGAGAAGAGGTAGAGAGCAACTGTAGACTGAAAACAGAGACTTCTCAAAGGAAATTCAGAAATTTCATCTATGGTGATAGGAGGGAAGATAGAGAGTATGAGCATCAATTCAAGTGTGTGGGTAGATAGATAACGGTGCTGGGAGCTTGTGGAAGGTTTATTGATTTTTTAAAAATTGGTTCTATTTTCTCAATGAAATAGAAATAAAGTCACCAGGTAGTTGAGGAGAGAAAAGGTGAAATAGTCATTTAGGAGGCCTGGAAATAAAGAATGGTTGCCAGGCAGCAATAATAGCTGATGTCAGTTATCTAAAGTGAGACCATTAGCAGGACGATGCCAGCATGTTTTTGTTCACTTTTTTTTTTCCCCTTCAGCCATGTTTACTTTTGTGGGTGTAAGTACAGAATAGGCAGAGTATTTGATTTAACTTGGATTATGTTTTAGGCAGGTGGGCAGGGGAGTGATTAGAAAGTTTGACCATGGACTTTAAGCTGGGTTAAAAGGGAAGAGAGGACCGGAGAGGGGTGAAGGACAGGGACAAGTGGTAGGATTATCTAACCCCTAGAGGGTTAGAGTTACATACTAGAGAGAGTGACCTGGAGATGGATGGCTGTGTGTGTGGGAGAGATGCTAGACATTGAGATTTTGGGAGGGGGGGGTTGCAGTAATTGGTAATTACAAGGTCTAGAGTGGGACCATAGCAGTGAGTGGTTAAGATAGGGTTGAAGAGACATCATTGGAATCTCTGGAGAAGGCCAAGGACTGAGAGGCTAGAATTTTGAAGGGATTGTCTATGGGGATAATAAAAGCACCAAGGATTATGACAGGAGTAGAATTGCAAAGACTGGCAGTGTGACAGAGGCTAAATTTTTCATGGAATGATGGGGAGTGACCTGGCTGGGGTGGTAGATGACTCCAACAAGAGAGAGTAGTGAGTGGAATAATCTGATGATATATGATTCAAATGGTAGGCAGTTAGGTGGGAGAAGGGAGGATAACTGCCTGGAAATGGCAGTGACAAGAAAAGGGAAAATAAAATAGGAAAAGGAGGGAATCTTCAAGAATGTTTTAAGAAAATTTCCCAGAACTGAAGGATTTGAGCTTCCAAATTGAAACGGCCCATTGAGTCCTAGCATAGTAGATGAATGTAGAGCTACACCAAAGCATTTCATTTTGAAAGTTCAGAAAATTGGGAACAGACACTATTCTAAATTCTTCCAGAAAGAAAAAAAAAAGAGTTTGCAGTTAAAGGATCAAGAATCAGAATGGCATTGGACTTCCCAATTACAGTCCTGGAAACTGA
This sequence comes from Tapirus indicus, assembly GCA_031878705.1. NCBI lineage: Eukaryota > Metazoa > Chordata > Mammalia > Perissodactyla > Tapiridae > Tapirus > Tapirus indicus. The sequence continues at coordinate 136,962,166 of CM062923.1, forward strand.
AGAAAATGGAGCAGTGCTTTCAAAATTCTCAGGGGAAATGACTTGAACCCAGAATTCTATATGCAGACAACTATAGTTAGTTATGAAAGTATAGTAAAGACACTTTCAGAAGTACAAGGTCGCAAAAAATGAGTATTCCACATATCCTGTCACAGGAAGGTGCTAGAGAATGGGAGCAAGGGAGCAAATCAGTTGAGAAGATGTGGGTAAGAGGGCAAAGGATGAAACACAAGAGAGAGAATAAGAGAATCCCCAGGATGACGATAAAGTGAGCTCCTAGGATGAAAGTGGTGCAGCAGGTCAAGTAGTAATAGTCTATATTGGAGCAAATCAGAAGGCTCTACAGAAATGTCTTTAAGAAAAGGGAAGTGACAGGATACCTGATATATCTGCAGTACTGAGAGGGTTAGACAATTGTGGAAGAATTTAGGAATAAATTAGGAAGAAATCTAAACAAAAGTTTTAAAAAGATATTTATAACTGTAGTGAAAAAAATTGTTCAAAAAGGGAAAGGTATTCATTTTGTACTGTATGGGTCATTTGTAAATAGTATTTACTGAGTCATAACAATGTAAATACTGACTCTTGAGCTAATAAAAATTAGAATTATATTAGGAGAGTTGAGGGGATAGAAGTGTGTGCGTTTGTGGAGTGTGGTTTCAGAACAGAGAGCTAATTTATCATCTTCCATAGTGGAAAGTCAATAGACAATACTAACACTTAAAAAAAAGTATCAGGAAATAAGAGTATAAGAATGTCATAGGGACTTGGAGGTAAATACCAAAAGAAACAACAGAAGAGTTGAAAGTAGTTGTCCCTTGGGAATTGGAAATGGGATCAAGAGTAGAGAATGTTGTTTTTCTTAACTTGCCTTGTAGAATTGTCTCTTTAAACTATATATATGTTTGATTAAAAATAACTTAGAAACAATACACAAACATATATAACATATAAAAGTTGTATGGTGGATTCATATTCTGTTCCTTACTACTAGGAAGAAACTATCATAGATTTGTCATATGTTATATTCCCAAGTATAACTCATTTTCTACTGCCTCTTATTTCTTCTCTTAACCTTGAATAGAATAGACTTTTCATAACTTCTTTAACTGCCTGCATTTTTCCAACAGAGATCCCTACAAAGGATTTTTCTTTAAATATAATAGAGCATAAAAGGATGTAGGTTCATAAAAGGGTGAAACTTCTATTTTTATTCAGAATAGAAGTTTACGTAGAGTCACACCAACTAACTCTTCTCTCCCAACTCCCTTATCTCTTCTTCAGAGCACAGAGCGGTCATGGAAGCTGCTTTTGTGTATGGGACCACATACCAATTTGTCTTAACTACAGAAATTGCCCTTTTGGAAAGTATTGGGTATGTATAACAAGCATATGTCAACAATTTTAAGTTCGCTTATTTCACATTACTTATTCAACATTTCCATCATGCTCTCACAGCGTGGGCTTATCTGAGAGGATTTGTAAGCAGATGCGAATATATAAGTGAAACCTGAAATCTCTTTCATTACTGTCATCTGCTGTACTACAGTCTGAAAATGAATTTAAATGTATAGAAGTGGTGTTAGACTAAGGTGAATGAAGACAATATGGGTAAGCCGCAAGATGTGATCCTATGAGTGGCCAAGTACATTTAGGTCTCCCACAGTGATCAGATAGGTGATAAAATAACAGCTTTCATAACTAAGCTCCAGAAATTCTTTCTAAGAGTTCAGTAAGTTACTTTGTCAGAATATTCTTAAATATATTTAAGTACAGGTTTTGAACAGAGTGTTTTAAATGTTTATTTTTCTTGTCTAGTTTCTAGCCTACAATTTTAAGTAGAGGCCTTCTTTTGACTGTTTTTGACTGGGCAACCTAGGGTTAAAGTTTTTCTTTTCTTTAGTACTTACAAACACAAGGAATAAACAGTGCATTTTAAAACTTTAAGTTTAGCTTCAAAATGCTCTTCAGGTAAATTAATCCAAAGCAAGGCAAAATGGTGATTGTCTGACCTTTTTATACCATGCAAGAGTTTTTAATGAGCCCTCCTGCTTTCCTCTCAGAAAATAGTGATTATTTGATATACCACACCCAATTAATTAAATCACAGACATTTTCCAACTCCGTAAATTTAGAGGTTAGTGCGCAGAAAACTGATAAAGTGAAATGATTTTCTGGGGAGAGTGAGTAGGGAGAGAATAAACTTCCTGCAAAGAGAAGTTATGCTTTTATTGCTCTGTGTGCCATTAACCAGCATTCCTTTTTCCATTAGTCTCTTATTGAACTGTCATTCTGCCGGTTCCCTCATTAATGAGTTAAATAAAACTTGGATGTGTGTTCACTGTTTGTATAAGAATTAATGTTTTTAACAGTTTGAGAGTCATGCTGACAGTACCATAAAGCTTTACCGTAGTAGTCAGTGAGTGTCAAGATACAATGAGCAGTAGTTTAGCTGGCTACTTTGCTGCTCCCAATGTAGACTGCCAATTTCCCATCCTGGAATCAGGGAAGCCTTGTTATTCTCCATCCTGCGGTGATTCTATGCAAGCCCCACAGTTTCTCTGAGGATTAATTGTTTGTATTTTCTCTTGTGTTACTGGCTTCTTTATTTTTCAGACAATGAATAATTGCAAATAACGCTGACACACTTAAGACACAGAGTGGTGGTTAGTTATTGGCAAGGTATAGGTCCTATCATTTACCTTACAAATTCTGCTCAGCAAGATATACTGTATATATTCTGATCTTTGAGTAAACATGGTAATGTTCTGGAGGGGTTTTTGCTCTCCCCCATTTGTAAATGAGAATTTAAAAATATACAGTTATTCTGTTTTTCATATACTTTTGAGTATGATATGATATATTGGAGATTTTTCAATTCTCATTTATTCATGGATAGCAAGATAGTGAGGAGTCATACCTGGACCTGATATGACAGAGAAGGACTGTGGATTCAGAATACAGTAGTCCTATGACATCACTTCTGGATGCAGTAGTTGGCTATGACTGGGTTGGAGGAGAGGTGAATGCATTTTTTTCTTTCATTTGTTCATTCTTTCATTCAACAAATATTTATTGGATACCTTCTGTGTACTAGGTGGTATTCCAGTATCTGGGGCTATAACACTGGATAAGTCTAGTGTATTAATTGTTATATTATGTTGGGCCTGAGTATGTTTGAAATTGTATGTTGGCTAAGAAGGGTGTATATGATAGGTGGTACAAGAGGTAGCATGCCATAGACACACCATACTTTCTGCTACCTCCCTATATTCCCTTCTTAAAGAATCTGTGTATAGGCCAACAAAGTTGTTACCCCTAAACCACACATATCACAGTCAATTAAATCAGAGGTGGCCTCCTGACATAGTGTCAACCAATCCATTGGCTTCCCTGAGCAGAGGAGATACCCTCTCCCAGGAACTAGGAATTGGGCATGGAGAAACTGGATTATGCAATGTTTTGACTCTCTTGCCCACAGGAGTGTTTTGCCCATGTAGAAGTAAAGCAGAGAAAGTTGTCTTTTTAAAAAATTATTTTATTGAGGTCGCAATGGTTTATAACATTGTGTAAATTTCAGGTGTACGTCATTATATTTCCGCTTTTGTATGGATGCATCGTGTTCACCACCAAAAGTCTAGTTTCCATCAGTCACTGTATGCATGTGCCCCTTTACCCCTTATGCCCTCCCTCCACCCCCTTCCCCCCTGGTAACCACCAATCTGTTCTCTTTATCTATGTGTGTGTGTGTTTCTCTTCCACATATGAGAGATATCATGTGGTATTTATCTTTCTCTGACTTATTTCACTTTCATTTCTTTAACCATTGAATCTATTAGAAATTACTTAGTAATTAAATTCGGAATCAGTGAACCTTGGAGCTCAGTTTAAGCACCTATCAAATTAAAATAACGTTTTAAAAATGAAAATTTGCAGTATTTTGCCAAACCCTACTAATGCCATATGGAGATTTTTTTAAATGCTATTTTAATTTTGGCAAACTTTACTTGTCCACTACAAGTTTATCTTTGAATTCTCATATTGAAGGGAATGCCAGAACTCAAATTACAAGCCATATTTGCTGAGTTTTATAATATTTCAGATAAAAACAAACTCCCACAAAGTGTCACATGGTTTTTATCATAAAGCATGTTTCGGATGAAGTTTATTTAAAACAGATTTGGATTTAAATTAAACCTAGAAAATTTGTGTTACAAAGCTTTATTTAGCATAGGTCTGGAAAAGCAAGTATATTTGAAGATGATCTCATTGTCCTCAAGGTGACAGTCTTTTATATTAAAAAAAAATGTGTAGACCTGCCTATAACCTAATTTAGAAGCTACCATATAAAAGAGTTCAGGGAAAAAATTGCTTATATAACTCTAATTGTTTATATCCTCTTGTTTTCTCAGATCCATTTTATTTTTGTATTTTGCATTTCTTAACAATGGCGATAAATTCTGAGAAATCGTGTCATTAGGCAATTTTGTCATTGTGCGAACATCATAGAGTGTAATTACACAAACCTAGATGGTATCACCCTACAACACACCTAGGCTCTATGGTACTAATCTTGTGGGACCACCGTCGTATATGCAGTCCAACATTGACCAAAACATTGTTATGTGGCACATGACTATACTGTTTTAGACTTTTGCTAAAACAGTAATTCAAAAGCATGATACTTCAGACAGAGATTTGTTGTTTTGTCTTTCTGGATGGTAGCAGGATCACACATTGAACTTCACTGGGTCTGTCTCTAATTTTTAATTTGCAGCTCCGAGGATATAGAATACGCACATCTCTACTTTTTTCATTGTAAAGCATTCTTGGACTTGACCCAGCAATGTAGAAGAACACTAATGGAACAGCCATTGACTACACTGAACATTCATCAATTTATTAAGACAATGGAAGCACCTCTGCTGGTATGTGTCTTATTTTAATATATTAGATAATTCATACATAAAATTTATTAAGTTTTGATTCACAGATACACGATTTTACTTAGATGAGCTATGTCTTTTCCCTTTCCTTAGACATACTTCTTTCTTTTAGGGGGATTTAGGAGTCATTCCTTATTAAAAGTAGAATAGAAGATAGACTATTCATAAAATGGTATTTTGATGCCTTGAAATATTGTCATATTGAAACCCAAATATAGCCTTGTGTGAGTGGAAATATTCTGTGGTAGTTATAACGAACTGTGACTACTCTAAGATCACAAAGACCACATCATGGTTAAGAAAAGACCTCTTCTGTGAATGTTTTGATCACTATTTTAAGAGTTGGTAAATATTGGAATTATAACATTTTTGGTTCCCCACTTTTCTTAGTGTTATCTTGGAAGAATTTTGTAGACTGAATAGGTTATGGTGATTAGCAGACTTTTCTTTCTGAAACTTTGAAGGGTTGTCCTGAGCATGTATAAAACCTTCAGTAGGCCTTCTCACTCAGTGTGTCCTTTTTTAATAAAAATGGTGCATGTGTTTTATAAACAATCCAAACAGTGCAGGAAAGTATAAAGAAAACTTTAAAAGCCACATAATCCCATCATTCAGAAATTAACTGTTGGATGCACACTAGTCATCTTTGTACCCATATAGATCCATAGAGATAGAGGGATGGGTGGATTAATGGACACATCATACTGCATGTGCTACCTTATAGGAAGAAGTGTTATATTTAATCTTATTTGGATTTAATAGAAGAAAAAGAAATTGATGTGAAACTAGAGGGGTTATGGAACTTTTGATAAATCATATCTTCAGCTTTAGAGGGCTCACTAGGCTCATTAATGTCTTATATGTTGAAAATGATTATGAAGAAATTAAAATATTACTTTTAAAAAACTGCATGTTTCCATTTTAGGTAGTATTGATTTGCTCCTTGCTGTAAAATATGAGAAAACTAACTTCATACATTTATTTCCAACTCAGCTCCCCTTGCCCTCCTAATTTTTGTTGATTTTGCATTATTTTTACATTATTAAGGTTTATGATATTTCTGTTGTGTTCTCTAACCATAATTCCCACTTTAACAAAAAGCCTTGCTTCCACACTTTTTAGATTCAGAGCTTACCAGCCCTGACTTTACTGGCTTCATTCCTGATTTCTTCATTTTGAGTCAGTTTTTGTTTGGTTGGGTTTTGGCTTCACACTTCTTTTTTAAAGCAGCATATAGGTCTTTTTCCTTTCCTTTCACATGGAGGGGGTCATGTATCTTACTTCCATGGGGAGGATACACTCTGCATTTGTTTGGTCTCCTGTTTCAGCATAGAGCCTGAGAGAGAGACAGGTTCACTCTACAGTTACCATTTCTTTCCAGCCTCATTTCCTTTTTTTCCAATAGTGACACATTATTAAGAATTCTCAGGATTTTGTCTAATCACCAGTACTGTTTTTGCCACTGGGGACAGGATTATGACTCATCTCAAGCTTTACTTAAAAATCTGTTTCTTCTTTAGCTACAACATTCTGGCTTGAAGTTGTGCCCCCTTCCTAAGTTTCTGCTCATAATTTTGTTTTGCTGTGTTTTAAAACTAATTTTTATTTGTTTAGATAGATAATGAGGAGAGGGATTCTCTGATCTTATTTCACGTTACTATAGTTATCAGGAATTATGTAATATTAGTTTTGAAATTAAAAAACGAAAACTGAAGACTTACAATGACTTGGGATTCAGTTAAATGTGGCTTCACTTGAAAGCATGATATGGCAAAAAATCATGGGCACCATTTATATTGTATTCTATGTGAATGGCAGCCCCTGAAACATACATGTTATAAACAACAGTGTGAATGGTGCTCCTTGGAATTGTGCAGTGCAGGTGACCCTGCTCTAAGCTATTGTTCACCCAAAAGTAAAATTAATTTGGCAGTCAAAGTCCCTTCTGAAGTGGGATTTGCTTTAACACTCACAAAATGATATATAAGCATATCAATGCCTCAGCGTCTTATTTGTTTGAACACTTTTTTTCTTAGACAACTAGGGAACTGGGATGTAGGATTCAGGCAGAGGTTCCCGAAGCCTGGGTAGACACTGGTGTAGGTAGGAATGGCCAATAGCGTGGAGCCAAGAAAGATCTGAAAGGCAAAATTGAAGATCAGTGCCAGGTTGGAGAGCCAAGCTGAGAATGTAAACCTTGGTGTCAGCCTAGAAAGACTTTGCAGTCTAAAAGGCACAGATTAGTGGACTTTTACAGATCTGAACAGAGCAAAAGAATGCAGAGTACAGAAAAGGAGACAGAGCCTCGAAAGATTCCTTGAGCCTCTTGGTGGGATAGCTAAGGCTTACCCTTTTGGGAGTGGGATGTTAAAGGGTTCTCAGATAGTTTGATCGCTTTTATGTTTTGGTACTTTAAACATTTGGCTATATCAGTATTTGAGGTGGTTTTTGTTCTTGCAGAATGTACTGGAGGTTAAAAAACAAAGTGAGGCCAAACACTTTTATAGGAAACGCATCTTAGACCAAGATTTGGTGTAACTGGGTTATGCCTTTTGATGGTATGGTGAGCTAGAGGGGAGTAGGGTGTTCCTGAAAGTTAGTACCTAAATTTAATTACTTCTTACAAGTTCTTACCTACAAAGAGTTGGTAGTATTTAAATTTGAATTACTGTTTCTTACTTTGTTCTTATTTTCTCACAGCCCCACTAAGGCTCACCTTCCCGTCTCACATCACTCATAACCATTCCTCCTTTATTGTCTTCCACGTTAATCTATATACTAGGCTCATGGGTCAAGGGTCTGAAATAATTTTATGTGTTTACATTATCTGTAAACATTAATAAAAGTAGAAACTGGGATTCAGACTTTTCTGAACTTTTTGTGTGTCTGATCATTGTAGTTATATGCATTATTATTTCATTTGTAAGCATATGAAAATAGATGCAGATTGGATTTTTTGTGTGTGAAGTAGATAGGTACTTGGACACTTAATTATTGTAGATATATAACGCAACCATGTCTTATAATCATGATAGGGGGTATGTCATTTTTTTTTTTAATCACTTTTTTTTTTATTGATGTCTTCGTTTATAACATTGTGAGGTTTTAGTTGTACATTATTGTTTGTCCGTCACCATGTGGATGCATCCCTTCAAGGGGGTATGTCATTTTAATCGTGACAAACTGAAAATAAATCCTCAGCATAGAATTTTTAAGTGAGTCCCAATCTTAAATGGATTAAGTGAGATTCTGGCAAACATGGAGTTACCCTAGCTGTATTGTTAAGGTTCCCAATAATGAAAACAGATGGACAAATGGTTCAGTTATTATCCTGTTGGCTAATACCAAGGACATTTTGGAATGCTAATGATTTTCTCTGAAGCACTCAGTGTATTCTGATAGAAAGAAAGCTTTTATCTGAATACCAAGAAGAATCTTCAAGTGCAAACATCTGATAAAACGTTTAAAAATAGATTATATATTATATAATCTTTTTTGAAAATTTAAATTTATTTTTTATTTTATTGAGGTCTCACTGGTTTATAACATTGTGTAAGTTTAAGGTGTACATCATTATTTTTCTGCTTCCGTATAGACTGCATCATGTTCTCCACCAAAATCTAGTTTCCATCCATTGCCATACCCCTTTTGCCCTCCTCCCATGCCACTTCCCCTCTGGTAACCACCAATCTGTTTTCTGTTTCTGTGTGTTTGTATTTTTATCTTCCACATATGAGTGAAATCGTATGGTATTTTTCTTTGTCTGAGTTATTTCGCTTAGCATAATACCCTCAAGGTCCATCCATGTTGTCGCAAATGGCACGATTTCATCTTTTTTTTAATGACTGAGGAGTAGTCCATTGTGTTTATATACCACATCCTCTTCATCCATTTATCTGTTGATGGGCACTTAGGTTGCTTCCAAGTCTTAGCTATCGTGAATAATGCTGCATTGAACATGGGGGTGCGTGTATCTTTTTGAATTAGTGTTTTCATGTTTTTTGGATAAATACCCAGAAGTGGAATAGCTGGATCACGTGGTATTTCTATTTTTAGTTTTTTGAGAAATCTCTGTACTGTTTTCCATAGTGGCTGCACCAGTTTGCACTCCCACCAGCAGTGTATGAGAGTTCCCTTTTCCCCTCCCCAACATTTGTTATTTCTTGTCTTTTTAATAATAGCCGTTCTGGTGGGTGTAAGGTGATAGCTCATTGTAGTTTTGATTTGCATTTCCCTAATAATTAATGATGTTAAACATCTTTTCATGTGCCTTTGGGCCATCTGTAAATTTTCTTTGGAAAAATGTCTGTTCATATTCTCTGCCCATTTTTCGATTGGTTTGTTTTTGTTATTGTTGACTTGTATGAGTTTTTTATATATTTTGGAAATTAACCCCTTGTCAAATATACAGTATGCAAATATTTTCTCCCAGTTGGTGAGTTGTCTTTTCATTTTGTTGATGGTTTCCTTTGTTGTGCAGAAGCTTTTTAGTTTGATGTGGTGCAGTTTGTTTATTTTTTTCCTTTGATTCCCTTACCTGAGGAGGCATGATATTCGAAAAGATACTGCTAAGACTAATGTCAAAGAGTGTACTGCCTATATTTTCTTCTAGGAGTTTTATGGTTTCAGGTCTTACATTCAAGCGTTTAATCCATTTTGAGTTAATTTTTGTGTATCGTGTGAAATAATGGTCTATTTTCATTCTTTTGCATGTGGCTGCCCAGTTTTCCCAACACCATTTATTGGAGAGGCTTTCCATTCTCCATTGTATGTTCTTGGCTCTTTCGTAAAAAATTAGCTGTCCAGAGATGTGTGGTTTTATTTCTGGGCTCTCAGTTCTGTTGCAATGATCTGTGTGTGTTTCTGCCAGTACCATGCTGTTTTGATTACTATAGGTTTGTAGTATATTTTGAATTCAGGGAGTGTGATTCCTCCAGCTTTGTTCTTTTTTCAGGATTGCTTTGGCTATTCAGGGTCTTTTGTTCCATATAAATTTTAGGATTCTTTGTTCTATTTCCGTGAAAAATGTCATTGGGATTCTGATTGGATTGCACTGATTCTGTAAATTGCTTTAGGTCATATGGACATTTTAACTATGTTTATTCTTCCAGTACATGAGCACAGAATGTCTTTCCATTTCTTTATATCTTCTTCAATTTCTTTCAATAATGCCTTATAGTTTTCGGTATTTAGGTCTTTCACCTCTTTGGTTAAGTTTATTCCTAGGTATTTTATTCTTTTTGTTGCAATTGTAAATGGGATTGTGTTCTTGATTTCTCTTTTTGCTGGTTCTTTGTTAGTATATAGAAATGCAACTGATTTTTGTATGTTGATTTTGTATCCTGCAACTTAATTCTGTTAATAGTTTTTTGGTGGATCCTGTAGGGTTTTCTATATATAGAATTATGTCATCCACAAATAGTGACAGTTTTACTTCTTCCTTTCCAATTTGGAGACTATTTCTTTTTCTTGCCTAATTGCTCTGGCTAAAACTTCCAGTACTATGTCAAATAAGAGTGGTGAGAGTGGGCATCCTTGTTTTATTCCTATTCTTAGAGAAATAGCTTTCAGTTTTTCACCATTGAGTATGATATTAGCTGCGGGTTTGTCATGTATGGCCTTTATTATGTTGAGATGCTTTCCTTCTATACCCGTTTTATTCAGAGTTTTTATAATCATAAATGGATATTGAATCTTGTCCATTGCTTTCTCTGCATCTGTGGAGATAATCCTGTAATTTTTATTCTTCATGTTGTTAATGTGGTGTGTCACATTGATTTGGGGATGTTGAACCATTACTGCGTCCCTAGAATAAATCCTACTTGAACATAGTGTAATGTCCTTCTAATGTGCCGTTGTATTCAGTTTGCTAATATTTTGTTGAGGATTTTTGCATCTATGTTCATCAGTGACATTGGCCTGTAATTTTCCTTTTCCATGTTATCCTTATCTGGTTTTGGTATCAGGGTAATGTTGGCCTTGTAAAATGAGTTAAGAAGAGGTCCATCCTCTTCAATTTTTTGGAAGAGTTTGAGAAGGATAGGTATTAAATCTTCTTTGAATGTTTGGTACAATTTACCAGGGAAGCTGTCTGGTCCTGAACTTTGTTTTTTGTGAGGTTTTTGACTACTGTTTCAATTTCTTTACTTGTGATTGGTCTATTCAGATTCTCTCTTCTTGATTCAGTTTGGGGAGGTTATATGAGTCTAAGAATTTATCCATTTCTTTTAGGTTATCCAACTTTTTGGTGTATAGGTTTTCATAGTATTCTATTATAAAATCCTTTGTATTTCTGTGGTGTCAGTTGTGTTTTCTCCTCTTCTATTTCTGTTTTTATTTATTTGAGCCTTTTTTCTTTTTTTCTTAGTCTAGCTAAGGGTTTGTCAATTTTGTGTATCTTTTCAAAGAACCAATTCTTAGTTTCATTGATCCTTTCTATTGTGTTTTTAGTCTCTGTTTCATTTATTTCTGTTATGATTTTTATCATTTTCTCCTTTCTACTGATTTTGGGCTTTGTTTGTTCTTTTTCTAGTTCTTTTAGGTATAGTGTTAGATTGTTTATTTGAGATTTTTCTTGTTTCTTGAGGTAGGCCTGTATTGCTATACCCTTCGATCTTAGTACTACTTTTGCCGCATCCCGTAAGTTTTGGTATGTTGTGTTTTCATTTTCATTTGCCTCCAGGTTTTTTTAATTTCTCCTTTGATTTCTTCATTGATGCAATAGTTTTTCAGTAGCATGTTATTTAGTCTCCGCATATTTGTGACTTTTCCCGCTTTCTTCTTGTAGTTGATTTCTAGTTTCATAGCATTGTGGTCAGAAAAGACGCTTGATATGATTTCAGTTTTCTTAAATTTATTGAGTCTTGTTGTGTTTCTCAACATGTGGTCCATCTTTGAGAATGTTCCATGTGCCCTTGAGAAGAATGTATATTCTGCTGCTTTTGGATGGAATGTTCTATGTATACCTATTAAGTCCATCTGGTCTAATGTGTCATTTAAGGCCAGTGTTTCCTTGTTGACTTTCTGTCTGGATGATCTATCCATTGATGTAAGTGAGGTTTAAAGTCCCCTACTATTATTGTGTTGCTATCAATTTCTCCCTTTAGGTCTGTTATTAGTTGCTTTATGTACTTTGGTGCTCCTATGTTAGATGCGTATATATTAAAAATGTTATGTCTTCTTGGTGGAATGTCTCTTTTATCATTTAATAATGTCCATCTTTGGACAATGATATCTTTTTTGGCTTGAAGTCTATTTTGTCTAATATAAGTATGGCCACACCTGCTTTCTTTGGCTTGCCATTTGCTTGGGAGTATCATCTTCCATCCCTTCTCTCTGAGCCTATGTTTGTCTTTGGAGCTGAGATGTGTTTCCTGGAGGCAGCATATTGTTGGGTCTTGTTTTTTAATCCATCCAGCCACTCTCTGTCTTTGATTGGTGAGTTCAATCCATTTACATTTAGAGAGATTATTGATATATGAGGGCTTAATACTGCCATTTTATCTTTTGGTTGCTGTAATATTTTCATTGTTTCTTTTTCCTTGTATTTCTGTCTGCCATTTGAGTTTTGTGGTTTTCTGTGATGTTTTTCTCTATTTTCTTTTTATGATTTGTGACTCTGCTCTGATTTTTTATTTTGTGGTTACCATAAGGTTTGTATAAATGATCTCATAGATGAAATAGTCCTTTTTCTGCTGATAGCATCTTATCTCCATTATCCTGTGCAGGTTCCGTCCTTTTCTCTTTTCCTTCTATATTTTTGTTGCCACAAATTATCCTTTTTTGTGTTGTGAGTTTGTGACCAAATTGAAGTGGTTATAGTTATTTTTGATGCTTTCTTTCCTTTTAGCCTTTGTGTTATAATTAAGTGTTCACTAACCTGTTCTGATCTGGAGTTGCAATTTCTTGATTCTGTCTGTCTATTTATCACTTTGCTCAAAGCTTTGTAAACCATGCATTTTTTGTTTCAGGTAGGAGGCTCCTTTCAACATTACTTGTCAGGCAGGTCTAGTGGTGATGAACTCCCTCAGCTTTTGTTTGTCTGGAAAAGCTTTTATTTGTTCTTCATATCTGAAGCATAATTTCACTGGATAGAGTATTCTTGGCTGATAGTTTTTGTCTTTCAATATTTCACTCTCTCCTACCCTGTAGAGTTTCTGCTGAGAGATCTGCTGATAGCCTGTTGGGGGTTCCTTTGTAAGTTATTTTCTTCTTTCTTGCTGCCCTTAATATTCTTTCTTTGTCATTGACAGTTTTAATATCATATGCCTTGGAGAAGGTCTTTTTGCATTGAGATAATTAAGAGTTCTATTAGCTTAATGTACTTTTTTATCCAGTTCCTTCCCCTGGTTTGGGAAGTTCTCAGCTATTATTTCTTTAAATAAGCTCTCTGCTCCTTTCTCCCTCTCTTCTCCTTCTGGATACCCATTATCCTTATGCTTGCTTTTTTAAATTGAATCAGCTATTTCTTGTAGAATTTCTTCATTTTTTAAAATCTTAGTTCTCTGTTCTCTTCCATCTGAATTATTTCTAGATATCTATCTTTGAGCTCACTAGTTCTCTCTTCCATATGATATGCTCTGTTTCCAATGCTTTCTACTTTATTTTTCATCTCATTATTGTGTTCTTCGTCTCCGGAATTTCTGTTTGGTTTTTTCAGTTTCAGTCTCTTTGGTGAAGTACTCCTTCTGTTAATGAATTTTGTTGCTGAGTCATTAAACTGTCTTTCTGAGTTTTCTTCTAACTCATTGAGTTTCTTCATGATGGCTAGTTTGAATTCTCTTTCAGTTAAATTGTAATCTGTGACTTCAAGTTTGGTTTCTGGAGAGTCATCATTTTCTGTCTGTGGTACCCTGTTACTGTAGTTCTTCATCACACTTGATGAGTTGATCTTCTGCCGGCACATTTGTGGTAATAAACACCTTTCTTATTTGGGTAAGGCTTTGTTTACTTTGATTCTGAGCTGCTTCTGGTTGTATTTGAAAGCCTGCACTTTCCACCCTCCACTGCCTTTGCTAGAGTCATCATCAGTATCCTCCTTGGGCTGTTCTGAGGTTGCTGGTGCCTTGCTGCTTATGATGTTGTTGCAATCCTGGATGTCACCACTAGGGTCACCAGGCTGCGAGCACATCTACTGCTTCTGGGGTTGCCTGGGTCTTGTGTTCCCTCACTGGCTCTTTGTGGGCTCTCCATGGGCTCAGATGCTGCTGCTCTTGATTTATCTCTGAGTGCTGGCAGCACTGCTGCCTGGGGCACTAGTTTCATGGGTGTCTCTGTCACTGCCAGGGGCCCAGAGTCTTGTATGCTGGTAGGGCCAATGTGGGAGGCTGGGTCACGGGTTCTGCTGTGGTTCTCGAAGCCTCAGGTCCCAGGTGCCACATGCCACTGCTGGGGGAGGAGCAGGGGCTAAGCTGTGAATTCTGTTGCTGCTCCTGCAGCCTCTGGTGGCTGGCATCTGCTGGTGTGTTTTTTATAACCTCAGGTCAGGGCACCACCACCCCTGCTGGTGGTATCCACATTTTGGATACAGCCCTTGCTGCTGGAGACACCAGTGCCACTGCTGGGGTAGAGGGAGGGTGCTGGGTCACCAGCACTGCTCTGTGTCCTGAAGCCTCAGGACATGTGTGCCACCTGCCACCGCTGGGGGCAGGGGCTTAGCCGTGAGTGCGTTGTCTGTTCCTGCAGCCTCTGGCCACCAGTGCAGGCTGGTCTGCTCCTTGAAACCTTAGGTCAGGGCACCAGTGCCTCTGCCAGGAACATCCACAGTTTGGATCACTGCTGCTAGGGGAGGGGGAGGAGGCTGCTTCACTAGTTCCAGTGCCTCCTGGAGGTCCAGTCCACTCACCTTCAGATGGATCTCTCAGGTATTCTGGTGTGCTGTGCAGGGAGTCCTTTGTTGGTCAGTGGATGTCCCACTGGTTGTAACTTAGAAGAGAGAGACAAAGGGAACAACTCACTCTGCCATGATGGTGACGTCACTCTAAATTTGTTTTTGTTTGTGCATCTGAGATAGATCTCTGTCTCAGATCCAAGGCACTTGAATTAAATTAAACTTACTCTGTTATATAGGTAATTAGAAGGATGCTGTTATGGTTTATTCATTTAGCTTCTATTATTTCTTGAGGACTCATGTGGCAGTGTACAATAATTCGTAGTAAGGTGTTGGCTCCTTATTCTATTGTCTTACATTCTTTTTTGTGTGTGTGGTAAAAGACTTAACATCAATTTACCCTCTTAACCATTTTTAAATGTATAGTATTGTTAACTATGTGTACATTGTTGTACAACAGAACTCTAGAACTTTTTCATCTTGCATGAATGAAACTCTGTACCCATTGAAAAACAACTCCCTGTTTCCCCCTTCCTGCAATCCTGGCACCTACCATTCTACTTTCTGTTTCTATGAATTTGATTACTTTAGAGATCTCTTATCAATAGAATCATGCAGTGTTTGTATTTTTGTTATTGGCTTGTTTCACTTAGCATAATGTCCTTAAGTTTCATCCATGTTGTAGCATTTATCAGGAATTCCTTCTTTTTTAAGACTGAGTAATATTCCATTGTCTGTATATAACACATTTTATTTACCCAGTCATCCATTGATGGATATTTCAGTTGCTTCCACATCTTGGCTATTGGGAATAATGCTGCAGTGAACATGGGTGTGCAGTATCTCTTTGAGATCCTTTTTTTTCAATTCTTTTGGTTGTATACCCAGAAATGGGATTGCTGGATCATATGGTAGTTCTAATCTAAGTTTTTGAGGAACCTCCCTACTGTTTTCCATAGCAGTTACACCATTTTACATTCCCACCAACAGTGTGTAAGAGTTCCTATTTCTCCATATCTTACCAATACTTATCATTTTCTGGGTTTTTTTGGGTTTTTTCTATGCTGGCCATTATCATGGGTGTGAGGGAATATCTCTTGTGGTTTTGATTTATATTTCCCTGGTAATTAGTGATGTTGAGCATCTTTTCATATGCTTGTTGGCTGTTTGTATATCTTCTTTGGAGAAATGTTTATTCAAGTCCTTTGCACATTTTTTAATTGGTTATTTGTGGGTTTTTTGTTATTGAGTTGCAGGTATTCTTTTTATAGTCTGGATATTAACCCCTTATCTGATATATGATTTGCAATATTTTCTCCCATTTTATAGGTTGCCTTTTCACTCTGTTGATTATTCCCTTTGCTGCGCAGAAGTTAAGTTTGGTGTAGTCCCACATGTCTGTTTTTGTTTTTGTTCCCTGTACTTTTGGTGTCATATCCAAGAAATTATTGCTCATTCTAATGTCATGAAGCTTTTCTCCTATATTTTTTTCTAGGAGTTTATAGCTTTGGGTCTTATGTTTAGGTCTTTAATCCTTTTTGAGTTAATTTATGTGGTGTAAGATGAGAGTCCATCTTAATTCTTTTGCAAGTGGCTATCTAGTTTTCCCAGCACCATTTGTTGAAGAGACTATCCTTTCCCCATTGTTTAGCCTTGGCGCCCTTGTCAAAGATCATTTGACCATATATGTGAGGGTTTATTTCTGTGCTCCCTATTCTGTTCTATTGGTCTGTATGTCTGTCTTTATGCCAGTACTACATTGTTTTGATTACTGTAACTTGGTAATATGTTTTGAAATCAGGAATTGTGAGGCCTCCAGCCTTGTTCTTTCTCAAGATTGTTTTTGCTATTTGGGGTCTTGTGAGATTCCATATGAATTTTAGGATTTTTTTTTTTTCTATTTCTGTGAAAAATGCCACTGGGATTTTCATAGGGATTGCATTGAATCTGTAGATGACTTTGGGTAGTATGGACATTTTAACAATATTAAATCTTCTAATCCATGAACATGAACATGAATATACGTCTTTCCATTTATTTGTGTCTTCTTTAATTTCTTTCAGCAGTGTTTTGTAGTTTTTAATGTACAAGTATTTTGCTTCCTTGGTTAAGCTTATTCCTAAGTATTTTGTTCTTTTTGATGCTATTATGAATGAGACTATTTTCTTAATTTCCTTTTTGGGTTGTTCATTGTTAGTGAATAGAAACACAACTGCTTTTTGAGTCTTGATTTTGTATCCTACCACTTTGCTGAATTCATTCGTTAGTTCTAACAGTTGTTTTGTGTGTGAATGTGTGAGTAATCTTTAGAGTTTTCTACATACAAGATTATGTCATCTGTGAACAGAGATAATTTTACTTCTTCCTTTCCAATTTGGATGCCTTTTAGTTCTTTTTCTTGCTTAGTTGCTGTAGCTAGGACTTCCAGTACTGTGTTGCATATAAGTGGCAGGAGTGGCCATCCTTGCATTGTTCCTTATCTTAGAGGAAAAGCTTTCAGTTTTTCACCATGGAGTATGATGTTAGCTGTGGGCTTGTCATATATGACCTCTGTTACATTGAGGTGATTTCTTTCTATTCCTAGTTTAAGTGTTTTTATCATGAAAGGGTGTTGAATTTTGTCAAGCACTTTTTTTTTTTCTTTTCATGAGGAAGAACCAGCTCTGAGCTAACATCCATTGCCAATCCTCCTCTTTTTGCTGAGGAAGACTGGCCCTGGGCTAACATCCTGCCCACCTTCCTCTACTTTATATGGGACGCCACCATGGCGTGGCTGGCAGGCAGTGCATCGGCGGGCGCCCGGGATCCAAACCCGTGAACCCTGGGCTGCCAAGCGCGGACTAAACTGCTGCGCCACCGGGTGGCCCCTTGTCAAGTACTTTTTCTGCATCAATTGAGATGATCATGTGACTTTTGTCCTTTGTGCTGTTAATGTGGTATATTACATTTATTGATTTTCCTATCTTCAACTATCTTTACATCCCAGGGATAAATCCCAATTGGTCATGGTGTTTAATCCTTTTACTGTGCCATTGAATTCAGTTTGCTAGTATTTTGTTGAGGATTTCTGCATCAGTATTCATCAGGGGTATTGATCTGTAGTTCTTTTCTTGTAGTATCACTTTGTCTGGCTTTGGTAGCAGAGTGATGTTGGCTTCATACAGTGAGTTTGGAAGTGTTCCCTCCTGTCTTATTTTTTTGAAGAGTTTCAGAAGGAGAGGCATTAATTCTTCCTTAAATGTCTGGTAGAATTCTCCAGTGAAGCCATCTGGGCCTGGGCTTTTCTTTGTTGGAAGAGTTTTGATTCCTGATTCAATCTCCTTACTAGTTAACGTCTGTTCAGATTTTTCTGTTTCTTCATGATTCAGTCTTGGTAGGTTGTATGTTTCTAGGAATTTATCCATTTCTTCTAGGTTTTCTAGTTTGTTGGTATATAGTAGTATAAACTACTATAGTAGTATAAAGCAGTCTCATAATCCTTTTTCTTCTCATATCCTTTTTTGAAAATTAATTTCTAAGTTATTTAACTTAATAGTAATATGAATTTTAGAAAAATATTGATAATCACACCCCAATGTAAGAATGTTTCTGTCACTTATATATTCTCTTATCCGAATTTATATGTATTAAATATGTATAATACATATATAAAAGTATACAATGTTTTTATAGACATATAAAATTATTAGTTGTAATTTTTGTGATACTACTTCATTGCTTTTTTTCTACCTATCAAGGACATTAGTGATTTTGTCTTTTGTCTAATGGAATGGATTATAACTTTGTAATTAAAAAACCACAGTGTTTTAAAAGAATTATACCAGCTTGTATAGAAAGGGACAGAAACAGCACAAAATGAAAAGAGATCTTTAGATCCCCAATTTGTATGGGCAGGAAAAGGCTGAGAAATCTACTCAGCTGCAAACACAGGCTGCTTCTGTGAAAGGATGAGTTGGAGGACAGACCAAGAGTCCAGAGTTTGTAACCAAGAGCCTCAGAGAGCAACACTTAGGGAGTAGGACTGAGCCCTAATCAAGGAACTGTCAACATGTGCCTGGATGGACTTCAGAATTGCTATGCACTAGTGACTATTGTTTGCCTCCTTTCTCCCCCTTTAGAACAGGAATATACGTAGTGGTTATCCTATGCCTGTTCTATCATTGTCTCTTGAGTGTGTATTGCAGACAAATAATTTGTCTCTTTAGTTCACTGGTCTTCAGATTGAGAGGAATTGTTCTCAAGGAGCTGTACCCAAGGGACCACACTAGAGGAGCCTCCTCTACACCCGGTCCTGAAGATAGATGATGAAATCTTAGACTTTGCGCTGATCTCAAAGTCTGATTTGATGAGGCTTTGGGAGTCTTGGAGATGAGTGTATTTTGCATGTGGGAGGGGTATGAATTATTGTAGCCAGAGGTCAGACTACTGACTACAACAATTCACATCCTTCCCACTTGCAAAGTACACTCAGTCCTCTCTCCAAGACCCCCAAAGCCTCAATGTATCAGACTTTGATTATGTTGTCCAAAGATGGCAATGACAGCATCTCCCAGTTCGTAAGGTCTTCTTATCATCTGATCCACGCCTATCCAGTGTGGTGGAATCTGTGTCCCCTCTTCTTGAACCTAGTTGGGCCTTTGTGATTGCCTTCACCAACAGAATTAGGCTGAAGTGATGGTATGTGACTTCTGAGGCTGTATGTCACAAAATGCCATGTGTTTCTGCCTTGCTCTTTCTGGTCGTTCATTCTTGAAACCCAGCTACCTTGCTGTGAGACTAAGCTTGAGGAGAAGCCCATATGAAGAAGAATTGAGGCCTTTAGCTCACAGCCCTGGCTAAGCTCATAATACATGGTCAGCAACAGCTTGCTAGCCAGTGAATGAGCCATCTTTAAAGTGGAACCTTCAGCCTCCAGTCGAAATGCCCCACTAATGCCATGTGGAGCAGAGATGAGCTTGCAGATATATGAACAAAATAAGTGATTCTTGTTATTTTAAGCATCAGGTTTTGGGGTGCTTTGCTACACACACAGTGGTAGATCACAGAATGCACCCTCCATGTGATCTTATCTGTTTTTGTGGCATTAATTCTTCTAATTCTCAGATCTGAATTTTCAGGTCACGTGTTTCTTTGGAGTTCCTATGTCATATATCTAACTACTAATTAGATGTCTCTCTCATACGTCTAACTCCTAACTAGATGTCTCTCTCCTTAAGCTCAACATGTCTTGACATTAACATGTTGTCCTTTTCCACCATCTGTTGTTTCTCCACTATCTTGGTTAATTTACTATCCAGTCATTCATGGCAGAAACTTGGGAAATCATTCTCAATTCCTGCATCTCCCTGCATCTAATTTTACATCTTAAATATCTTTTGAATTCTTCATTCTAATAGCCAGTGCTTTAATTCAGGTCCTTTCCATCTCTCATTTATACTGTTTTAGTTGTAGCAACTGATCTGGTTTCTATTCCTCTCTTTTTACTTCCTTTAAGTTCATACTCCCTATTGCTGGCAGAGTGATATTTTTGAAACACACATATATGATCATATTACAGTAATTCTTACAGTTCCCAAATGGCTTTACTTTATTTGCAGAATAAAGCCCTATTTCTTAGGAGGATATACATGTATTTTAATGATTTGGCACCTTGCCATATCTCTAGCCTTACTACCTGTTCCTCCTTTTCATGTTGTAATATTGAATTACTTACAGTTCTTTAAATACACAAAGAATAAGCCAGGCCTATCTACTCCTTTAGAAGCAGAACCTACCCATTCAGGTTTTGGCATAATTCAGTTCTGTGTGATCATAGGACTGAGGTCCCTGTCTTCTTGCTGGCTGTTGGCTGGTGTTGCTCTCAGCTCCTCTAGGCTGTTCTCAGGT
Source organism: Tapirus indicus (assembly GCA_031878705.1). Taxonomy (NCBI): domain Eukaryota; kingdom Metazoa; phylum Chordata; class Mammalia; order Perissodactyla; family Tapiridae; genus Tapirus; species Tapirus indicus. The sequence goes on from CM062923.1 coordinate 136,982,827, forward strand.
CCTAGTCACATAGTCCTCTCAAAAAATTGCAGCTCTGGGGCCCGCCCGGTGCCATAGCGGTTAAGTTCACGCACTCTGCTTCAGCGGCCTGGGGTTCACAGGTTCAGATCCCGGGTGCAGACCGACGCACTGCTTGTCAAGCCATGCTGTGGCAGCGGCCCATATAAAGTAGAGGAAGATGGGCATGGATGTTAGCTCAGGCCTAATCTTCCTCTCACACACACAAAAAAATTGCAGCTTTCTCCTTTAAAGCCAGCAGGACAATCTCACTCCATTGTGCTAGACAGAATCTTATATAATGTAATCTAATCAAGGGAATGGCTATCCTATGAGCCCCACCCAAACTCAAGGGATTGGGATTATACAAGATTTGTATACCAGGAATCTTGGAGGCCATTTTAGAATTCTGCCTACCATAGGTAAATACAGGATTCTCTCTGAAAACTTTTAGGAGTTTTTTTAATCCTCAATAATTACAAGAATACATCTTTCTGTATATCTGCTTTTAACCAGTATGTTGGTTACTCACTGGGCTCTCAGGTCCTTTGGCTGTGGGAAACTTTTCCGTTTATTTCAGTGATGATTTCTTCCCTTTTCTCTCTTCCTTCTTTCTAGAAGTCCTATTATTTGGATGTTGGACCTCCTTCAATTTTATTACCTTTTCTCCCATTTTCCATCGATCTTTTCTTGTACTTTCTGACAGATTCATTCAACTTTATTTTTCATTTCTTTATGGATGCAGTATCTTCCCATCTCCTTGAGCTTTTCAGTAGTGGTTTTCTGAACCTTGCTTCTTCCTGCATAGTCTGTGTTTCCTCCCTGTTATTTGTTTTTCTGTTCTTGTCTCTCTCTTTCGTGTTAGAGGCTTTCCTCAGATGTTTGTTACTCCTTGGATATCTGTTCATGATTAGACTATGAAACTAAAAAGCTGATTGGAAATTCTGAGAATGTAAATGGGACTTGTTAACTCTGAGCTCCATAGGATTATTGGACCTGGGCTGCTTTTTGGTGAACTCTAATGTCAGTACCTTTAGGCTTTTCCTCAGGGTTCCTTGAGATTCCCCAGAAAAGAATCTTCCAGTCTTCTGCTGGAGGACAGAACTCAGGCTGCTAGCATTCTGGGAATTGAGTGGAAAGGGGTATGGGGAGTGTCCCAGCATTTGATTATTTAATCCACCTGCTTTTGGTATGGTGTTCACACTCTCAGCTGTCCCTGAAGTTCCCCCACATTTCTTCTGGTATGAGGGAGAGACAGTTGCCTAAGTTCATGGTGTAAAGGAAGGGAATCTAGGGATCTAATTGCTGCTCCAAAGCTTTTACCTATTCGTCCTTATTTGGGAGCCTTCCTGCCAATCCCTCTCCAATATTTCTCTCCCAGTTCCAGAGATACCAGGCACTGACAGTTCCTGAGCAGTTTTGGGATTCTGCAGTTAAGATGGAATTGTTTCTTAGCTTTCCCTCTCATGACTTAGGCTTTTGCTTTGTAGATTCTCCTCAGTCAGTTATTATTCTGTTCTCCAGCTTCCAAAATTTTGCTGCCTTTTGTTTTTCTTTCTTCACGTATGTATGTTTATCTCTTTAAAAAAATCCTACTGCTATACTTTTCCTGGGATTTCTGCAGAGAGTGAAATTAGGTGTGTGTATGCACGCTGTGCTCTTAACTCCCTGTTCCTCATTGTTCTATAATGTGTCATTTTATATATCAGGTTCTTACATGAAAGAATTTATTCCTTAGTTATCTGTTCTATTTCATTTGAAATATCTGTCTATTTATCAGTACCACAGTGTTTTATTTATTGTTTTGTTTCTTTATGCGTATTCCATATGGTTGTAATTTTATGTTTAACTCCTTAAGAAATGTTAGTTTGATAATGCTTAAATTATATAGGTACATTGGGAGCATTAAACTTGGGAAATTGTGAGGCCATTTCTGTTAATGTTGGATTTATTTCACAGACTTGTTTTTTACTCATGACTTTATTAATAAGAATTAGTAGGGTTTAAACCCAAATGTTGGAATAGTGAAGACATTTTGTTCTTTTTTAAATGAAGACTGAAGTTGCGGAAGATCCTCAGCAAGTCTCAACTGTTCATCTCCAGCTGGGATTACCACTGGTTTTTATTGTTAGTCAACAAGCTACTTATGAAGCTGATAGAAGAACTGCAGAATGGGTTGCTTGGCGTCTTCTGGGAAAAGCAGGAGTTCTACTCTTGTTAAGGTATCTTAAACATGAACTATTCACTATATTTAGTGAAACACTATTTTTCTCATTTTTAAATATGGTAATCTATTCACTTGTAAGTAAACTCAAATGTCTAATAGATTCTAATGTGGTTAGAAAGTTGCTGAGCTAAAGTCTACACATTAATTATTAGCTTGATTAAAATTTAGACCTTTAAACTTTGTTAAATGAAGATGTCGATTAAGATAGATACTGGGGGGCCGCCTGGTGGCACAGCAGTTTAGTCCGCGCTTGGCAGCCCGGGGTTCGCGTGTTCAGATCCCGGGCGCCCGCCAATGCACTGCTCGTCAGCCACGCCGTGGCGGCGTCCCATATAATGTAGAGGAAGATGGGCACGGATGTTAGCCCAGGGCCAGTCTTCCTCAGCAAAAAGAGGAGGATTAGCAACGGATGTCAGCTCAGGGCTGGTCTTCCTCACAAAAAAAAAAAAAAAAAAAGATAGATACTAGAAATTTTGGTCTGTATTTATGTGTAAAATTTCTCAGACTCACTAAATCGTAATCTTTTTTCACAAGCCTTTTTTAGTATAAGAACTTACAGTTCTATTTTAGATTGACATCCTGGATGATTATCATTCTTCAGATTAATAATATAAAACATTTATTTCCATTTTGAAAAAGGGACTCTTTGGAAGTGGACATTCCTCAGCAGGCTAATGTGGTCTTCAAAAGAGAAGAGGTGAGTCTTTTTATGTGTTGGTCTACAATGTCTGCTTATTTAAAGAAAATTAATACATGAGATCCTAAAGTAACGTGTGTCTATTGTAGAAAAATTCTAAAAATTGCCACTGTTCAAAGATGATTGCTGTTAGCATTTTGGTGTGCTTTTTTCATGTTAGTCTCTCTCTTTTCCCATGTTCATGTATATATACATATATATGTATTCTTAAGAAAATTAAGATGCTAATTTAAAAATTAGGATTTTAAATTAAAATTAGGATGCTATATATCCTGCTTTTCGCCTAAAATTATATTTAATTACTTGCTATTGTGCTATGATGCCTGCCTTTGTACACTGTTTTGAACATCACTGATTCTTTCCTTTGGCTAAATTTCTGGAAGTGAAATTTGTCAAAGGAAATGGAAATTTTTAAGGCTTTTAAAATACATTGTGAAATTGCCCTCTAGGAAGGTTATAACTTTTATCACAGGGTTTGAAATTCCTTGTATCTCATACGTCTTTGCCAATACTGAGCATTAATCTTAAAAAAAAAATCTTTTCTGTAGACAAAAACAGTCACTGTTTTAATTTGCGTGTCTTTGATTACTAGTGAGGTTGAACTTTTGAAGGTTTATTGCCCATTTATATTTCCTTTATAAATTTTAATGTCCCTTTTTTCCTTAATTTTTCTTAATTATTAGAACTCTTTATTTCCAAACATTTTCTAAATACTATATACGTATGCTAAAAAATTGATATGTTACGAACTGCCAGACAATTTAAACTTAAATTCTCTTGCCTAAGTCTATGGCAGGAATACTGGGTTAAGAATCAGAAGACTTGGATTCTATTCCTTCTGGTTCTGGAACCAGATAAATGAACTAACTTCTTCTGGCTGAGTTTTCTCATTTATGAAATAGTCGTAAAACCTCCCCTCTAACTTACAAAAAATTTTATAAGACAAAATAGGAAAATACTTTGAAAACTGTAGTATTTTTTTTCAAATACGTGTAGTATGGGGTAAGTATGCTCTGCTTGTTGGCCTGTAGTGGAAAGAATACTTTCTGAAGCCATTTTTTGCTAGTAGATAAAGATCCTTAAATAAGAAATTGCAATATTTGTTATTGGGAAATAGGTTTTATAGAAGAATTAAAGTTTATGCTGGTTTCCCAGTTTTGATGTATTAAATTGTTAAAATATAATACAAATAATTTTGTAGAGTGTAAGGTAAGAGAGGTTATATATTAGATAGCTGTCCCTGCAAAGATGATTTCTGTCAAGGGTAGAATAGCCTTTTGTATGACTCTCTTTATTGAATTCAATGTAAATCTTTTTTTACTTTCTCATCAGGGCAGTAATGTTGATCCTAGGACTGTATAATCATCCTTTCCTTCTCCTTTTCCTATACACCTCCAGGCAAAGGGTGCAAGAGTCCCTTAAAGTACTAGTGCTAGTTGTACAGATAGTATTATGTACTCATATTACTACATTACAAGCCTTATAGTTTATAATGAGAGTTATAAAACATTTCTGTTAGTATTGCATTAGTTCTTCAGATGTTTTTTTCCCCTGTGGCAGTGATTAGCAATATAGTGTTGAGTTTATGCTATAGAATCATACTGCCTAATTCAAATTCTACTTTGTAACTCTGGACAAATTACTTGACTTCTATATGTCTCCACTTTTTTCATCCTAAAGTGGGGATAATAATAATATCTACTTTAAAGAGTTGTTGGTCAGTATATTGAAAGAAATAATGTAAAATGCTTACATAGAACAGGGCTCACCACATTGTAAGTGTTCAGTAAATATTAACTAATGCTCATTTATTCATTCAATAAGTATTTATTATGTATTTGCTTTGTTCTAGGCAGTCTTAGGCTCTGAGGATATAGCAGTGAACAAAACCAAGTTAGCCCTCATGGAGCTAACATACTAGTGGCAGGAGACAGATACACAATAGCTATAGCCAGAATGTAGGGTGGTGTTAGGGCAACGGAAAAAAACATCAAGTTAAGGTGAGAGAGTAGTCATGGAAGACCTCACTGATAAGTGATGTTAAAGCAAAGGAATGAGTCTGTGGATAGTTGGGAAAGAGTGTTCTAGGCAGAGAAAACAAGTGCAGAGGCCCTGAGGAGAGGAGTGGGCTTTGGCATATTAGGATAGTATTATGAGGAATAGTGTTAATGTCTAAGATCTTTCTTAGTATGTAAGTTTTTAAAAGCTCTTTTTATTTATTCCTGAAATGTTTTATTGTAAAAAAAAAAAAATCATACTGAAAAGTAGAAAGAAAAATAGGATGAACAGCCATATACCTCCTACCTTTGTTGTTAGTGCTGTTGAGTTGATTCTGGACTCCTAGCAACCATGTGTACAGCAGAGCAGAACCCTGCCTGGTCTTTTTGCACCATCCTCTCACCTTCTGGCGCTCTATCAGCCAATGCTCCACTGCTCTTCATAGGATTAATTTTTCAGAAGTGGATGGCCTGATCCTTCTTCCTAGTCTGTCTTAGTCTGGAAGCTCTGCTGAATCCTGTCCACTATGGGTGACCATGCTGGTATTTGAAATACCGGTGGTATAGCTTTCAGCATCACAGTAACACGTAGCCACCACAATATGATAACCACCAGTTGGGTGGTGTGGTTCCCTGACTAGCAAATGAACCCTGGCCAGTGCAGTGAGAGTGCCGAATCTTAACCACTAGACCACGAGGGCTGGCTATACCTACTACCTAGATTCAACAATTAACATTTTGCCATATTTGCTTCATTTATAATTTTTCTGAAACATTTCAAATAATGTTGCAGATATGACATTTTACCCATAAATATTTAGCATGAATCTCTAAGAACTACTGTTATTTCCTGTATATAATCACAATCAGATTTTACAAAATTAACAATAATTTCTTAATATCATAGCCTAATCTCATAGCCAGTCCATATTCAAATTTTCTCAGCCTAAAATTATTATCTGTAGGGGCCGGCCCGGTGGTGCAGCAGTTTAGTTCGCGCTTGGCAGCCCGGGGTTCGCGAGTTCGGATCCCGGGCGCCCGCGGACGCACTGCTTGTCAGCCATGCTGTGGTGGCGTCCCATATAAAGTAGGGGAAGATGGGCACGGATGTTAGCCCAGGGCCGGTCTTCCACAGCAAAAAGAGGAAGATTAGCAACGGATGTTAGCTCAGGGCTGGTCTTCCTCACAAAAAAAAAAAAAAAAATTATTATCTGTAGATGGTTTTTGGGAATCAAAATCCTATCAAGGATTATGAATTGTATTTGGTATGTTTCTTAGCTCTCCTTTCCCCCTCTTTCCCATGACAGTGACTTTTTGGGTAAATTGGGACAGTTTTTCTGTATTCTGTATTTGTTTCCTTTTGCTGTTGTTTGCATTATTCCTCTGTTTCCTTATATTTTCTAGAAACTGGAAGTTAGATTTAAGATTGCTTAGCTCCATTAAACATTTTGGGTAAGAATAATTCATAGCCCTGGCTTCTTTATGTTCCATCTTATCCTAAAGTGCATGATGTCTGTTTTTCTCACTTAATGATGCCACATTTGATCACTGAGTTAAGGTGGAGACAGCTAATTCTCTCCATCATAGGACACATTTTCCCCTTTCCAATTAGCCAATAAACTGTAGGTAGATATTCAAATAAAATCACAAGAGATACCAATACTCACCCATCGGAATGGCTAAAGTTTTAAAAAGTAACAATACCAAGCGTTAACAAGGGTGTGGAGTTATAAGAAGTTTCATATGTACTGGTAGGAGTGAAAACTGGTACAGTGAAAATTGGAAAAGTATTTGGCAGTGCTTACTAAAGCTGAAGCTATCTATATCATGTAAGCCAGCAATTCCATTCCTAAGTATTGCCCAAGAGAAATGCATATACACATGCGTCACAAGACAGCTACAATGATGTTCATAGCAGTATTATTCAAAAGAGTCCCAGACTGGAAATAACATATGTCCATGAGCAGTAGAATGGATAAAGAAATCAAAAAATACTAGTATATTCATATAATGAATATTCTACAGCATTGAAAAAAGAATAAACTTCTTTTATATGTAGCAAAATGGATCAACCTCACAAATAATGTCGAGCAAAGGAAGCAGTCACAAAAAGAGTACAAACTATATGGTTCCATTATTATAATTTCATGAACTGGCAAAATTTATAGGCAGTGATGAAAGTCAGAGTAGTGAGTACCTGGGGGCAGGTGATGACAGGGAGAGGCAAGAAGATGGCTGCTGGGTATGCGGGTCACTCTGTGTGGTGGCTATGTAAGTATGTCCACTCTGTAAAACTTCATCAAACTATACACCTACACTTTGTGTTCTTTTCTGTGTGAATGTTATACTTCAATGAAAAGGTTTACCACAACAGTTTCTATGTATATTTGCAACAAATGTGGTTTGATTCATTTTGATTCCGTTTCCTTTTAGCTCCATTATGTTTCTTCAGGAGTAAAAAATTGCTTGCTTTGAATATAATATTAAAAAGATGAAGCTATGTGATATCAAAGAACAGACATAGTTGGAGCTCTTTTATAGCTTTGTTCTAAGGTATAGTTATAGTCAGGGATAATTTACTAAAATAATCTAGTGGCCTAAAATTTCATCATTTAAAATATGATAGCTGGGTATTAGTGAGAGATATTTTAATGGAATAATCTTGGTGGGCTAGAGTTTGGTGTTCTTAAAATATCTGGGAACAGATAGTATTTTTATCTTTATAGCTAAACAGGCAATTGAACTTTTTATTGGAATTATTTTAGATGAAGTATTATTCTCAATATTTTTGTGGAATATCAAAATAATTTCAATTGGCCCTGTTTGCATTTTATATTGAGGTAAGACTTGCTGTTATATGTGAAATATTTCAGACTTCAGTATAATGTAATTGTGACAAGAAGCAAGTGGGATCTTCAGTTCCTCTTTTTTGCCATCTCTGTCAGTAGTGCACACTACCTTCACAGGAGGTATGCTTGGGTACTTTTCATAGTGATTATAGAGTTAATTTCCTTTTTGGTTTTATTTACTTTTAAAATTGAAGTTCAAAGACTTAGTTTCATTTTAGTGTCAAACAAGTGAAACATTTTTATATTAAAATGCTTTGTAATATTTTAGTCATGTTTTTTAAAGTGAACCTGTTTCTAGGGAGTGCCAGTGGAATTTTTGGTGTTACATGATATTGATTTAATAATATCCCGTGTGGAAAATAATATGCACATTGAGGAAATACGAGAAGAAGAAGATGATGACATGGAAGGTCCAGATATAGGTAATATGTTTTGTGATGCTCACACTGCCCCCCATTCCTGCCCTGCATCCGTAAGATCAGTGACATTTCAAGGAATTAACTTTCTCATAGAACGTAGTCACATTTGAGACTGAAGAAATTTATTTTGAATCACATTTTATCAAGTTGTTTAGGTGAAAAGATGTTCAGGATGCTATATTCTATTTAGTATGATACCTTTCACAATCAAAGTAACAATAAAAGTAAATAATGTGTGTGAGAACAGCCTTCAAAACTATAGAGTACTTCAAAAATGTAAGCAATAAGAGCCATAAAAAGAAAAACCAAAATAACGTGTTAAAAAGAAGTATTAAAATGTTATTGAAATTTACTACCTATGTTATTAACAATCAGATTTATTTACAACTACAAATATAACTATATTTATTAGAATTTCATTTCCTAATAGGAATAATAAAAATAAAATATGTTGTGGCTCCTGGGTAGTTTTTAAACATGGAGTGGAACAGTAGGGCTGATGTCACCTTCATTTTGTAGGTGAAGAATCGATGTTTTAGCAGAGTTAAGTGATCTGCCCAAGGTCACACAAATGGCATGTGGTGGAGCCTGGACTAGAACTTAAGCATTCTGACTTGAAATCTTATTTATAATCCTTATCATTCCTGGTGCTTCTTTCATAACATCAGTCCTAGTCTGTAATTGCTCATTTACTTTCTTTTCCACTAGTCTGTAGTATCTCTAAGGCGGGGATTATGTCTTGTTCATTCTTGTATCCTGTTTAGTAAATACTTGAGTGTTTTATGTAGCATATTATCAAGAGCCCCAAGATGGAAGTAATTTACATATTCTTTCCATGAGCTCCACTCATTATGATCAAAGCATATATTATAAATTTAATAGGGGCTCTGAGCTTTAGCTCTTACCAGTGACCAGTTTCTCGGTTTGATCATTGCCCTAGTTCTTCTCTGATATACAGAGCTTAGACTTGTTCGTGGTCTAAGCCAGAGTTCTCCTCCATAGCACTGTCGTTCCGGAGGCAGACCTGTGTTCTGGTCTCCTGCTCCCTGCTTTGTTCCTATCCTGGTTCGTATATTCCAACCTTCAGAGTCAGGGGGATTGTCCTAGTGTCAGTTTAATAAGATTCCTGCCCTAAGTGGGAGTCGCCTGTTTCAAGATTTCCTGGTTGCCACATCCCCTCTGTTGCTTTCTGACTCTCTGGCCTTAGTTTTCCCGCTGGTGCTGCCTTCTGATTCTTCTGAGTCTCCACCTGCCTTCTCTCCCCAGCCTGATTCTGGTGTTTCTTTTCCAGCTTTGCCTTTTGTTTTGTTGTGGGCTTGTTTTTTTTTTTTTTTTGGTTGTTGTTGTTTTGGTCTTAACTTCCTATGTCTGTAATCCATTATTGGCCCATAATATTGTATGATGTCGTGCCCGTATATATAATTTCCCCCCATTCTCACTTTATTCCCATTTATATAGGAAAATTAGACGAAGGTTAGAAAGAATTTGTTACCATGTGAGAGTGGAACACAAAGAAAAATGTCCTTTAAAGGAAATGGGCACAGGATGAATCAGAATAAAATGGACTGAGTTCTACAAAAGGACAATATGAAAAAAATTAAACATGGCTAAAAAGAGACTGTATATGTATTGATGAACAGGTGAAAGGTAGGGCTGAGCAGTGAGTAAATTTACAAGTGAGGGTAGATCATTAAGAGAGAGCAAATAGGAAAGAAAGTAAGGAGGTTTTGGAACAAGGTAAGAGAAGAAAGGATGGATTGGGAAATAAAAGACTAGCAGGAAAATGAAAATATGTGAATAATAAGAAAAAGCATACAGTAAATGAGGAAATAGGCCTTTATTAATTTTGCTGTTGAGGACTTAACTTTTTAATATCATGGAGTATGGTATTTAAAAGTACCTTAAAATTAATGTAGTGCAACTACATGCTTCATAGATTTGAACACTGAGGCCCAGAGAGTTATGTGATTGACTAGAGTCACACAGCTGAAAATTGCTGAGATGTACTGAAATCTAGATCTAGTATTTTATTTTCTAATATTAGAAGTCATATGGAAAATAATACTTTAGTTCTCTGAATGCATTATCTTCCTCACTTCCTCCCTTCCTTTTTTTTTTTTATGTTATTACAGAGAGTTATAAACTTACCATAAACTGGACAGGATAATAAAACAAATCTCCTGGTATCCATTACTTGGCTCCACCTAACCACTCTCAAACCCCTGGCTATCCTGTTCCAATCACTGCCCACCCCTTATTATTTAGTGGCAAATCCCAAACATAATTTCATCCATAAATATCCCCCTGTGTATTTCAGAAGTATAAGAATTCTCCTTTTAAAATTAACATAATTAATGCTATTACTACATCTAAAAAGTTTACAGTATTCCTTAATACCATCAGATGGCCAGTCACTGTTTGCATTTCCAGTTGCATTATGCTCTTTCATGCCACTGTGCCTTTGCAAGTGCTATGCCCTTTGCTCTGTATGCCTCTGCTGCCTTCCTTAACTGCCTTCCTAAGTTTTCTTTTTCTTTTAATATTCAGGTAGTGACTACTCTTCTAGGAAGCTTTAATTGTCTCTCTCAAGTTAGATGCCCCTTCAGTTACCATACAATCTGTACAAACTTCCAACAGAATATTTACAAATTCAAAATGTGTTTTTTACTACATACATGGATGGATGGATGGATAAATGGATGGGTCAGTCAGTTGTTCTGTCGATCTACCTGTCTAAATTAACGATAAGTTTTTAAATATTCAGAATCTACCCATTACTTGATGCACTTAGAATAAAACCCAAAATTCTTGGCTCATATGGCCTCTTGTGATTTAGCCACTGCCTAACCCAGTTTTCTCATGCCATTTATTCCTTCAGCCCATCTTGTTTTAGTCAAATTTGCTTTCCCTCAGTACCTAGTATACGCTAAGCTCTTTTAAATCTCGGAGCCTTTGCATATGTTATTCTTTTTGCCTAAGGCATTCTTTTCTTGATTTTCTCCCTGGCAGACATTGGCTCTCCCAATCTATATCTCCCTGTTATAATCTCTCACTGTATCTTTTTCCTTTCTTAAACTGATCACAATATATAATTACATATTTATTCAGCGATTAGTTTATTGTCTGACTTTTCATAGACAGATGCTCCATGTGGTCAGGGACTCTAGCTGTTTTGTTTACCACTTTCCCTAGTGTCTGTCACAGCGCTTGGCTTAGAGGAGGAGCTAAATAAGCACTGTCAAATATGTATGGTGGGAGCTTTTTGGATTATAAATCAATATATTTATTTGAAACAAAATAGTAGTATTCATATTATTTCTGGACAAGTTTAAATAATTGCTTCTGGACTTGACTAAAACTTCGCAGTTTCTGAGTCAGGAGGCTTTTCATTTAAGTCATTTAAGATAAGAAGCCAGCCAACTGGAAAGTTTTCTAAATATCATACATTTTAACTCATAAGATAGCATGAATTCAGAAGTTTTTACAAAGTACCAAATTTTCATATGCTCACGGGAGAGGAGCATAAATATTTTAAGTTATACATTTATATTTACATTAATTTCTTCTCAAACATTTTAGATACTCAAGATGATGAAGTGGCAGAAACTGTTTACAGAGACAGGAAGAGACAGTTACCGTTGGAACTTACAGTGGAACTTACAGAAGAGACATTTAATGCGACAGTAATGGCTTCTGACAGCATAGTGCTTTTCTATGCTGGTTGTGAGTATGAGCCTTTAGAGGAGACGATTTATATTACATATTAGGACATTTAAAGTAAGCAGGTTTTATTTTTGCATTCTGTATATTGCATGTTGTACAATGACATAGCTTTCATGTGTCCGAGGTAGACTGCACATATTGAAACATTTACTTCTAGCTGATTCTGGGGTTGTAGAACTGATTATGTATATCTGACTTACAAATTGAAGATTAGTGAGTAAACTAGATGTTTAGCTTATTAATTTAGAAAAATTGTGCTTTAAGCTAATGATTTTAATATATTAGTTCTTACAGATTTATAGGAAGTATATTGCTTTTATCTTCAAATAATAGCCTTTCAAATATATTCCTTCCAGGATGAATGCAGAAAACTAGTTGCATTTGGAGCCCTCTTAAATGTTTAGACAGTATTGAGTACTGTATACCAAGGTACTTCTTATTAAGAAATAGCAATTTTGGGAAACCCCATAAATCTATTTGCTTTTATATATATACATATGGATGCTTTAGAGATAGGTATGTTGTAATATCTGTTGAATTTTTAATTTTAATATAGGGCAAGCAGTATCCATGGCATTTCTGCAATCCTATATCGATGTGGCAATTAAATTGAAAGGTATTGTACCATAGCATGCATGCTAATTTTCCTAATTCTGAGTTGTAAATTTGTAAAACTGTGTCATGCTAAAGATGTAGAAAATCACATAAAGTTTCAGGTGATTGTGTTTGTGTCTCCAGGGTTAAGTTAATGAATCACAAGTTTCACAATGCTCAGAAGCGTTCGCTTTGATTGTCTTCATGGACCTGTCTTGTGGCTACACAGTTAATCCAATAACCTTTTTGGCTGAATTTTGTCATTCAGCAAACATTTATTGAATGCTGACTTTGTGCCAGTTACTATTAAATGTTATTAAATAAATACTAAGTACTGTTAAATGGAAATTTGATAGATAAGACCCACTTTCACTGTCCAATGAAGGATCCAAGATCCTAGTGCTCTTGAAGCTATAATTAGTTCCTCATGGGTTATTTCTTAATAGCCAGGATCTTTTTATTTCAACTATTCTATGAAACCTGATCCAGTGGTAGGCAAATAGGAATCCAAAGAATAGACTTTAACTCAAAACGTCTAGGCCACCATCCCAGAAAAAACATAACGAGAAGGAGGGAGGCCTGTTAGTAAGATAGAGTTAATGATGGATTAGGTGTGTATAATGTTTTGTAATCATTTGAATAAGACAATGTATCGTACTTTGTGTCTGTAATATGATTTCCTCCTGCTCTATATTTCTTAGAAGTGATGATGGTCAAATAGGTTTATTCTTGGCTACTCTAGGAATGTATCCACCATTTTGTTTGTTAGGCACTAGCTTACAGGCTCTTTCATTATTTAGTAAGTTCCTTGTGGGCAGGTACTGTACCTTATACCTAGATCACTGGACTTGACATCTTGCCTTGCATTGCACAATATCTGGTTTTTAATAACTGTTGTATAAATAATAAGCTAATATAGGAGAGTTTCATAAATTTTGTTTTATTCAGTGGAAAACATGTACTGGTGTACATGTTTATATATTGGGGACTTTTGTGAACTCAAGAAATAGATTCCAGAGTCAACCCTAAATATAACATGTTCTACAGTAACCCAAACATCAGAGCTTTTAAAAATCATTTTTGAACCATTTCTCTTCCCTTCATTTCCCAGCCACATTTGATGCAACCTTTGATTATTTTATTACCCAAGTGAAGGAGTGGTTAAGTCTGTAGATACTGTGATCCCTAACTTTTTTTTTTTTTTAAAGCAAATCCTGTTATTCTCTTTCAGATTTTATTTTATAGTTGTAACTATAGACAGATTTGTTTCTTCTTTTAGGTTCTTCTTATTGGCAAATAATTAGAAGAAAGGAAAAGGAGTGGGGGGTGGAATATAAACCATAATGAAGTAGTAACTGGATAATGTCCCTGAATAATAGAATTATCCCCCCAACCCATTTGGTTAGATACCAGATGAAAATGGAAAAATATTCCCTTACTTTCTTCTTTATTAATGACCAAATAAAGAAACTAACTGACCCCTCAATGCAGGGGCTCTGAGTTGTATGTGTTTGTAGAATTAATAAAGCAGATGACCAGCCCAGGACTTGATTTCTTTTTCAATTAATCTGTTCTTTTTTGAATAATAATCCTTTTAGTAATTAGATATCAGATAAATGGACTATTTTGGAAATTCAGGGGGCTTAATGTAGAAATACATTGTATAGGTAACTGTAGTGTTTCATGTCTATTTTGAAGCCTATACTATAACTTTGTAAATTAGGAAAATATTGTAATACTTTGGGCCTTTAGTCCTATGATCTATAATGCTGACTTCTTGGGAAAAATCACTTTTCATCTCTTAGTCCAAGATGATGAAGAATATTTTATACTCAGTCACAAGGTGGCAGCAAATGTCAAGTTTTTATACTTACATAGTCTCTGAAGCTGAGAGAATCTGTTTTTTTCCTTTAAATTAGGAACACTATTTGAAATTACTGCATTGGTAAAGTATGTGGAATGTAATTCTACAGGCATCTTAGAATATTAGACTATTCCATTTGAAACACGATTAAATAGTGAAACCATTTTACAGGAAAGAAAACAAATCTTAAACTGATAACTTCAATATAAGTAGTCTTATAACTTTTAATATGTATCAATATTCTTTTTTCAGTTTTAAAGATAATGTCAAATTTTTCAACTTGTACTGCAGGTACAAAGGAATAATAACATTTTTAGCAGTGGTACACCTGTTGAGGATACTTATTGAGAGGAAAGGACTATGTTTGTAATGACACTATCTTCCATACTTGGGTGGCAATATATCATATGGTACTCTGTATGAACAGGCATCACTAATATTTATTGACTAAATGATTAAAGGATAAGAGAACTTTGTAGAGAAGTCACTTAGCAGATCTAATTTTAGAAGGAATAAGGATTTCTCTTTGTTTATATGCTCATACAATATTCAGGTATTAATATACTTTAGTGTAAAAATTGAAAATTTGTTCATGAAGAAATATCAAAATACATTCCACAAATTTTTGTTGGGTACATACTGCATAACAGACATTGTGCTAGGTAGAAGGTATATAGTGGTGAATAAGACAGACTAGATTATTATTATTAATCAGTATTATTAAACAGATTGCTAATACTATATGTAAAGTGATAAGTTATTGCCTCCATGAGGTATAATCTAGAATTGTTTAAAATGTAAAAATGAATTTTCAATATTAAAAAACTTTTGGTGATAAAATATTAAAATACTGCATTTCGTAATTTTAATCATATAGTTAGGTTACATCCTAAATTAGGATATATCCTAAATTGATATACAAAGATTGCTTCTCTGATCTAATATGATATTAAAGTTTCTTTTTATTAGAATTTATTCCTTCTTTTCAGTAGCTGAGTTGCATGGTGCTTGTTTTATTTGGTTTTTGATCTCTTTCCACTTGATGATTTACATATTTTGGAGAACTTTACATCTATTATTATAGAACAAGTAGGGATTTCTCTTTGTAATTCCACTATGTGTATTCTTAGGCTGAAAAGAAATTATAATCTTTAGACAGGGTGGGTACTGGAAGCCCTAGATGAGTTCCATGTGTGTCATTTATTCACACACACATTTCAGATATTTCATGTGCAGGGGCTCTAGATGCTGGAATATCAATGATGAGTAAAACCGACACAGTCCCTACTCTCGAGGAGCTTTCTTGTCAGAGACAGACATTAATCATTTAACAACACAAATGAGTGCGTAATTACATAAGAGATAAGGAAAGCAGCATGGTTTTATAGGTTCATAGGAACCTGATGTAGATTAGGATGTCAGAGGTTTCCTTGAAATAGTCACACATGCAGAGATCTGAAGGGATGAGAAAGACCTAACTCTGCAAAGGTTGGTGGGGGTGGGCCATTAACAAAACAGATTTGAATTTTGCAAAGATATCTCTAGCTTCAGTGTGGAGATGTATTGAATTCAGGGAGATGAATTAGAAGCCTATTGTAGTTATCCAGGAGAAATGATGACTAGAGTGGTGGCAGTAAAGGAAATGGACAGATATAGGAGATATTTAAAATTTAGATGGTAAAATGGGAAGGACGTGCTGATGGATTTGGTTAGACATGTAGGGCTTAGGAATGGGAAGGCATGAAAGATGATACTTTGTTTTCTGAGTTGTGCAAGAATGGCAGCATTCACCAATATATACAGGAAGGAAGACGTATTTAATTTTAGACTTCCTGAGTTTGAGGATGTTCCCATTCAAAGGGAAATAGCGAAGGCAGTAAGGATACATGGGTCTGGAACTTTAAGGAGGAGCCTGGGCCAAAGATATAAATTTAGGATTCTTTAGATTGTCGATGGTTATTGAGAGTATCTAGGAAGAGAGGATGGAACAGAAGAGAAGGCAGCTTAAACTAAGCCTTGAGAAACTCCCAGCTCTACTGGCAGAAGTCTGCAAGAGTTCTTGGACTGAAAAGGATCAGCTAGAGAGATGGGAAAAAAGCCAATAGCGGAAGGAATTGCAAAAATCAAGGGAAGAAAGTGTTTCATGCTGCTGAGAGTTTAAAATAAGAATGGGATATAAAAATATTGATAATTCTCAACAACTGAGTTTTCTTTTTTTATTGAGATAGCATTGGTTTATAACATTATGTAAATTTCAGGTGTACATCATTATATTTCGATTTCTGTGTAGATTGCATCATGCTCACCACCCAAAGACTAATTACTATCCATCACCACACACATGTGCCCAGTCACCCCTTTTGCCCTCCTCCCTCCCAGCTTCCCCTCTGGTAACCACCAATCCAATCTCTATATCTGTGTGTTTCTTTGTCATCGTCGTTTTTTGTGAGGAAGACCAGCCCTGAGCTAACATCCGTTGCCAATCCTCCTCTTTTTGCTGAGGAAGACTGGCCCTGCGCTAACATCTGTGCCCATCTTCCTCTATTTTATATGGGACGCCGCCACGGCATGGCTGACAAGCAGTGCATCGGCGGGCGCCCGGGATCCGAACCGCAGGCCACCAAGCGCGGACTAAACCGCTGTGCCACTGGGCCGGCCCTCGTTATTGTTTTTATCTTCTATTTATGAGTAAGATCATATGGTAACAACTGTGTTTTCTACATTAATATTTGCAAAGTGTGCCTTTTCCTTTTCTTTAGGCACGCCCACTATGCTGCTTACTAGAGTAAACTGTGCAGATTGGTCTGGTGTATGCACCAAGGAAAATGTTACCCAATTTCCTGTAGTGAAGATGTACAAGGAAGGCAAGAACCCAGTATCTTATGCTGGTATGTTAGGAACTGAAGACCTCCTAAAATTTATCCAGCTGTAAGTATTCAGCTTCACTCTAAGATTTTTACATTTTTAGGTCTATGAAACTTCTAATCCCATGTGTTGTTGACACACTTGGAATAGGTTAAGGCTGTATGAATTGAGATCACAGGATAAACACTGATGAGAGTCTATCCACATTCCATCACTTTGGGGAGAGAGTAGTTTTGTTTAACAAGGGTGATATTTTGTTTAGAGTAGTATTTAATTGTCTTTATTTTGTCAGATATTTATCGTGTGGAATATAGTGTTTGCTAAGTTCAGTATGTTCTGTTGTTTTTACAAGTTGAAAAGTATCTTTGAAACTGAATTTTGAATACAGTTTTATGTTCATCCAGCAACAGGATTTCATGTCCAGTGAACATAACATCTGTCCAAGAAGCAGAAGAATATTTAAATGGGGAATTATATAAAGACCTGATCTCCTATTCTAGTGTATCAGTACTGGGACTATTTAGTCCAACCATGACAACAGGTAAGTAGAACTGGATTTTTAAATTATGTAATGTAATATTATTATAGTTAATTTTATATTTAATATAGAACTATCATTATTAATTATAATCTAATATATAATTATAATTAACATATATTAAAACTCATTTACTAGTTTTTTTAAAAAAAGAATATCTTTTTAAATTATAGAGAATTCTGAAAATACAAAGAAGTTTGAAGAAAAATTAAAATCTGTAATATAATTATTTAGAGTTGTTAAATTTTGATTTAATTCCTTCCCTCTTTTTTCTGTGTACCTATGTATTGCATCTTTATATCTGTTTTAATGTAATTGGGCTAGTACTGTGTGTCTAGGTTAGTATCTTGCTGTTTTTATTTAACATTACATGGGTGCATTTTTTCCATGTGATTAATAGTCTTCGAAAACATTTTGGCTCTATAATATTTGATTGGATCAATATACCGTAATTAATTCAACTGCTTATCAACAAATAATATTTGTTGCTTCCTTTTTTCTTTTTGCTGTTTGTAAAGAATATTTTTATTTATGAATCTTTATGTGGATTTTAGACTATTTATTGGTTATAGATTCTCAATAGGAGAATAACTGTCTTCTATAAACTATATGTTATATATTATTTTTTTAAATGAGGTTTTAGTGCTTGTCTAATGAATTATTATGGGATTTTTATAAATTAAGGATATTAAGCTTTTGTCATTTTGTTCCACTTATTTTCCCCCAGTGTGTTGTTTGCTTTTAATTTTGTTTAATAATAATTTTATATGTAGCAGTTTAAAATTTGTTTTCAAATTTATTAATTTTGAGATTTTCATAATTTTTAGCTATAGAAAATCCCTGTTATCCTTAACAGTTAATATTCACCTGTATTTTCTTTTTGCTTTAATTTATAATATTTTCTTGCTCTATATTGAATTTTGCTTTGCATATTTTTTTAATTGTGGCAAAATACACATAACATAAAATTTACCATCTTAACCATTTTTAAGTGTATAGTTAACTAGTGTTAAGTAGATTTACAGTGTTGTGCAACTAATCTCCAGAACTTTTTCATCCTGCAAAACCGAAACTCTATACTTGTTAAACAATAATTCTCCATTTCCCTTTCCCCCAGCCCGTGGCAACCACCATTTACTTTCTGTCTCTATGAATTTGGCTACTCTAGGTACCTCATATAAGTGGAATCATACATTATTTGTCTTTTTCTGACTGCCTTATTTTGCTTAGCATAATTTTCTCAGGGTTCATCCATGTTGTAGCATCAGAACTTCCTTCCTTTTTAGGGCTGAATAATATTCCCTTTTGTTTCCATACCACATCTTCTTTATCCATTCATCTGTTGATGGACACTTGGGTTGTTTCTACCTCTTGACTCTTGTGAATAATGCTGCTTTGAGTGTGGGTGTACAAATATCTCTTTAGGACCCTGCTTTGAATTGGATAATTCAAGTTGGGGTAATATGGTAATTCTTGTTTTGATTTCTTTGAGGAACTACCATACTGTTTTCCCTAGGGGCTGCATCATTTTGCATTCTCACCAACAGTGTACAACAGTTCTGATTTCTTTACATCCTAACTATACTAATATTATTTTCTGGTGTTTTGGTAGTAGCCATCCTAATATGTGAGGTGATCACACATTGTGGTTTTGATTTGCATTTTCCTAATGATTAGTGATGTTGAGCATCTTTTTATATACCTGTTGGCCATTTGTATATCTTCTTTGGAGAAATATCTGTTCAAATCCTATACCCATTTTTTTAATTGGGTTATTGTAGTGTTGAGTTGCAGGAGTTCTTTATATTTTCTGGGTATTAACCCCTATCATATATATGATTTGCAAATATTTTCTCCCATTCCACAGGTTGCGTTTTCACTTTGTTAATTGTGTCCTTTGATTTTTTTTTCTTTTTTAAAAGTCTTTAGCCATTTAGATATTTTAGTGTATGGTATGAGGTTAGAGGTCAAATTCATTTTTGTCTAAATAGTTAACAGTTGTCCTTTGTTTCCTCTTTTTTTGATTTCACCATCACCATATTAAATCCATATTTTTATGTGTATGTGTATATATATGTCTGTTTAAACGTGTTCTCTTTTATTCACTTTACCTATTGATACTTAATCTATTAGTTTTATACAATATGTGTTGAATATATGATTGGACCCAGTCTCTTATTTGTCTTTTTTAGATTTTTTTTGTCTTCATTACCTGTTGATTCTTCTGGGTGAACTTTAGCCATTTGTTTTGTGTAAACCTCTTTGGATGACTGTTGCTTATTTTGTACTTCTTTGGTGTTTCTTTAGTTTTTTTTTTTCTTTATTTTTTTCTATATGGAGTAGGCTTCTTTTGGTTCTGTTTTCTCCAGGGCTAGAGAAGATGTTCTTAAAAAAAGAATATTGGAGTCTATAAAATTAAAGACCATTTCAATCATTTTGATTCCCTCTTATGGAAGATGATGATGCTTTTAATTTCTTCTATGTCTTTTTCTGTATATAAGCTTCTGTAGTCTCATATTATGAGACACAGATTATCATTATTGCTGAGCTTTTATTTTTTTGCATTATGTATTTCTTTTCCAAAAATCTTTTGCATTTATTTTCTCCACATTTATTATGAAAGTTTTCAAACAGCAAAGATGAAAGAATTTTACAGTGAACACTCATATACCCACCATCTAGAGTCTACCATTAGCCTTTAACTGTACTGGATGTAACAGATACCTGTACATCTATCCATCCCTCTATCCATCTATTAACTCATCTTATTTTTGATGCATTTCAAATTAATGTTTTATCATTGAGCTTTGATACAGTGCTTATAGCAATTAATTTTACTTTGATAGTTTTACATAGCATCATAGGCTATAGTGTTCTTTTACTATTACAACTCCTCTGTTCTTAGACTCTTACTCTTTATTTTTGTCTTCCTTGATATGAATGTGTATTTCAGGAAATTTGAAAGGAAAGGTACGAATAGGGTATTTTTTCTGACTAATAGTGTTACTTAGAATGTTATTCTCTTGCCTTTGCATATAGATGGGTTCTTGACTGGATAACAAAACCCTTAGTGTTTTCTTCATCACATACTAACTCTTATCATTTATCTAGCAAACCTCCCCCCTTTCATTTAAGATGAAGTTTAAATTCAGAATGAAATCTTTTAAGGAAATTTGTATCAGAAGAGGATCCCCATCTCTAGAATTATAGTGGATGCTACGAACTACTTATTAAATTTTGCTTTCTACATATTTCTGTCTAGTAATTTTTCCTTTCAACTTTGTCTTCAAAATCTCTTAAAAGCCAAAAGAACTTACTAGAAAGAACTGATAAGAATATTAATGTGTGCTTTGTGGCTTACCATCTTCGAAGGCAAAATCCTAGAGGGCATAGCTTTTTAATTTTTCTTTATGAAAATTGTAAAGTGAATGAGTCTGTGTTTTACTCCTTTGGCTTTCTCTTTCTAACGTTTTTGCTCCCATTGTTGACTTTGTCTTCTATCTACCTCAAGTGCCTGGTGCGCTGAAGTTCTCATTTATTATTTATACTGGACCTCCTTCCGAAAAGAATTAAAGTCTTCAGATAATAAAAAGTACAAATACGATGAAATCATTAAAACAAGGATAAGAGTTAAGCAATAAAAGAGTAGGGGATAATTATGTAGAAAATCTAGAAAACACTGCAGTTGTCACAAAACTTAAGCAATCTGGTGGCAACCAGAAACAAACATGAAACTTTTGCTGTCTTATTATCACTATAAATGGCAACATACAAGTTAAGTTGCTGACTCATTCATAGAGAAAACTTCTCCTGGTTGTAAATGCTGAGAGGCGTTTTTCATATTATATTTTATATAAGAGATCAACATAAGGAACAGTGTACTTGATCGTATTTCTATACAAATGATGATAACATTTACACATAATTATCTCTCAACAAAAGTCAAAAGTATAATGTTAAATTATATACAGGTGGTTCTGATGTGCTAAAATTATGTAATCTGGATATGATGCTTTCTTCTTATTTCACTGGATTGATTGTTCCCAGCCTTTTCAGTCGGATATTAGTTCCTCTTTACTTTTTTGTTGTTTTTGTTTTTTGCAGACATTCACATGATATGTTGCTAGACCTTCTAGCAACTGGACCTTCAACATCTATTGAATGAGAAAACGTATAACAATAAAAAACTGTTATGAATTAACATTTTTTTGTAATTTGTATTTGCTAACGACTGATATTTAATGAGCACTTATTCTGTATCAGATATTGATTTGTTGTTCATATAGATTCTAACGCTTTGAAGACTAATATAATGTGAGTTCTACAAGGGCTGACATGTCTCTTTTGTCCACTGGTGTATTTGCTAGTCCCTCTACTGGAAAGTTAATGTGTTTTCCTATGTAATTAATAAGTATCTTGTGGGAATATAATTTAAAACTCTATAAATGTCCTGTTTCTCATTATACTTTGTGCTCCAGTTTTAGAATCCATTGCCTGGAAGAGCTATTACTATGATGTTTGCCAAGTGGAAAATTTCTAGCTCCATTATTCCTTCTGCATTTATTAGTTGGCATACTGCTGTAAGAAAGAGCTTTCCTTTCTCATTTGTTTATCAGTGTGGATGCCTGAATTCTTATTTTATTGAATGGGTTATACTCAGTTACTATCATTTTTTTTGCTCAAATTGTCCCAGATTTGGTCAGTGGGAGCCCCTTCAATCTGACTCCTATGTCCTTTGAACATGTCCCCATCATTCTTTGAATATGTCCTTTTGGCACAAAGTGTTCCTAGCCTCATTCCTGGAATCAGCCATTTCTCCAAGGAGTCCAGTTTCCTTTTAGTGGGACATTAATTTAGAAACCAAGATCTAGGGGTTAGGAGTGCTTTCAGTTACTGGGGTATTCTTGCTTCTTGACTCTTCCTGCTGACAGAGCTGAAAAATAGTTGTATGTGTATGTGTGTGTGTATAAATATAACTATTCAATAAAATGTGATAGTGGAGAAAAGCAGTATTACTAAATTAATGTATTTGTTTTATACAGTTAAAATATGTTTATAGTTAAATAACTAAATATTGTAGGTCACCATTAATGTTATATCCCAAATATATTTATAGTGGTTAAACAAACTTTTTATTTAGATAACTGATTATTTCCTTATCTTTGGGGTTGCCATATATTCTGACATATATGCAGTTTTCACCAAGGAGGGGAATATGCCTGGTTTCCAACCTCCAAGGAAAATTTACACTCTGATGTAGTGGAAATGGATAAGCATCTTAGGCCTACAGTCTTAAATGTTTCCATCCCACAAGTAACTTAGGATTTATAAACAAATGGATTCATGAAGAGCCTTTCAAGAAACATATTCATGAGTAGAGAGGCTTCTATATGAGAAAATTATATGGGAATATTAGTGTAATTTTCCACTATTACTTATCAAAAAAGAAAGGAAGAAGCTGAAACAGATTCCATTATATCATTGGTTTAGATAACAATCATCAATTATTGACCAGAATTTAGCCCTGTTTTCTCTTAGAAATGAAAGTATAGGCACTCAGTGCTTTCTAGTTGCTTAGTTTTCTTATGAATCTTCTCTATTTTGGTGTAGCACAGACTAAAGAAAATATTTTCATGGGTTACTAGTTTCTCATTAAATTCATGATTATATATGAGCTCTCAATCTGCCTGCTGGCTAACTGTGCCACTCTAGTAAGCTAGCTTTGCTACAGTGTTTCTCAATCTTGCAGAAAATGTGCATCCTTTTTTTAAATTTATTTTTTATTTTTTTATTGATGTCTTAATAGTTTATAACATTGTGGGGTTTTACTTGTAGATTATTATTTGTCTCTCACCATGTGGATGCATCCCTTCACCCCTTGTGCCCACCCCCTACCCCCCTTGGTAACCACCAATCAGTTCTCTCCGTTCATGTGTTCATTTATATTCCACATATGAGTGAAATCATGCAGTGTCTGTCCTTCTCTCTCTGGCTTGTTTCACTTAACATAATACCTTCTAGGTCCATCCATGTTGTTGCAAATGGGACAATTCTGTCTTTTCTTAGGGCTGAGTAGTATTCCATTGTATGTGTGTGTATATATATATATATATATCTTCTTTAACCAATCATCAGTCGAGGGACACTTGGATTGCTTCCACTTCTTGGCTATAGTGAATAATGCTGCAATGAACATAGGGGTGCATAGGCCTCTTGTGATGGTTGATTTCATGTCCATTGGGTAGATGCCCAAGAGTGGGATTGCTGGATCATAAGGTATTTCTATTTTTAATTTTTTGAGGAATCTCCATACTGCTTTCCAGAGAGGCTGCACCAGTTTGCATTCCCACCAGCAGTGAATGAGGGTTCCCGTTTCTCCACAACCTCTCCAACATTTGTTGTTTTTTGTGTTGGTGATTATAGCCATTCTAACGGGTGTCAGGTGATATCTTAATGTAGTTTTGATTTGCATTTCCCTGATGATTGGTGATGTTGAACATCTTTTCATGTGTCTATTGGCCATCTGTATCTCTTCTTTGGAGAAATGTCTGTTCATATTCCTCTGCCCAATTTTTGATTGGGTTGTTTGTTTTTTTGTTCCTCAGTTGTATGTGTTCTTTATATATTACAGAGATTAATCCTGTGTCGGATAAATGATTTGTGAATATTTTCTCCCAGCTGGTGGGTTGTCTATTCATTTTGATCCTGGTTTCATTTGCCTTGTAGAAGCACTGTAGCCTGAGGAAGTCCCACTTGTTTATTTTTTCTTTTGTTTCCCTTGTCCGAGTAGACATGGTATCTGAAAGGATCCCTTTATGACCAATGTCCATTAGTGTACTGCCTATATTTTCTTCCAGGAGTTTTATAGTTTCAGGTCTCACTTTCAGGTCCTTAATCCATTTTGAATTGATTTTTGTATATGGCGATAGGAGATTGTCTACTTTCATTCTTTTGCATGTTGCTGTCCAATTTTCCCAGCACCATTTATTGAAGAGCCTTCTCTTTCTCCATTGTATGTTCTTCGCTCCTTTTGTCAAAGATTAACTGTCCATAGGTATGTGGTTTTATTTCTGTTCCATTGATCTGTGTGTCTATTTTTGTACCAGTACCATGCTGTTTTGATTACTAGAGCTCTGTAGTATATTTTGAAACCAGGGATTGTGATGCTTCCAGCTTTGTTCTTTTTTTGCAGGGTTGCTTTAGCTATTCGGGGTCTTTTGTGGCCCCATACGAATTTCAGTATTTTTTGTTCTATTTCCATGAAGAATATCATTGGGATTCTGATAGTCGTTGCATTCAATCTGTAGATTGCTTTAGGTAGAATGGACATTTTAACTATATTTATTCTTCCAATCCTTCTGCATGGAATATTTTTCCATTTCTTTATGTCTTCCTCAATTTCTTTCAATAGTGTCTTATAGTTTTCCTTGTATAGGTCTTTTACCTCCTTGGTTGAATTTATTCCCAGATATTTTATTCTTTTTGTTGCAGTTGTAAGTGGGATTGTCTTTTTGAGTTCTCTTTCTGTTAGTTCATCATTAGTGTATAGAAATGCAACTGATTTTTGTAAGTTGATTTTATACCCTGCCACTTTGCTGTAGTTGTTGATTATTTCTAGTAGTTTTCCAATGGTATATTTTGGGTTTCTATGTATAAGATCATGTCATCTGCAAATAGTGAGAGTTTCACTTCTTCATTGCCTATTTGGAGTCCTTTTATTCCTTTTTCTTGCCTAATTGCTCTGGCCAGAACTCCCAGTACTATTTTGAATAAGAGCGGCGAGAGTGGGCACCTTCAAAGGAATGGCGTTCAGTTTTCCCCGTTGAGTAGGATGTTAGCTGTAGGTTTGTCATATATGGCCTTTACTATGTTGAGGTACTTTCCTTCTATACCCATTTTGTTGAGAGTTTTTATCATAAATGGATGTTGGATCTTGTCCAATGCCTTCTCTGCATCGATTGAGATGATCATGTGGTTTTTATTCTTCATTTTGTTAATGTGGTGTATCACGTTGATTAATTTGCGGATGTTGAACCATCCCTGTGTCCCTGGTATAAATCCCACTTAATCGTGGTGTATGATCTTTTTGATGTATTGCTGTATTTGGTTTGCCAATATTTTGTTGAGGATTTTTGCATCTATGTTCATCAGTGATACTGGCCTGTAGTTTTCCTTCTTTGTATTATCCTTGTCTGGCTTTAGTATCAGGATGATGTTGGCCTCATAGAATGCGTTACTGAGTATTCCATCTTCCTCTATTTTTTGGAATAGTTTGAGAAGGATAGGTGCTAAATCTTCTTTGGATGTTTGGTAAAATTCTCCAGGGAAGCCATCTGGTCCTGGGCTTTTATTTTTGGGGAGGTTTTTGATTACTGTTTCAATCTCTTTACTTGTGATTGGTCTATTCAGATACTCTATTTCTTCTTGATTCAGTTTTGGGAGGTTGTACACCTCCAAGAATTTGTCCATTTCCTTTAGGTTGTCCAATTTGTTGGCATAAAGTTTTTCATAGTATTCCCTAATAATCCCTTGTATTTCTGTGGTATCTGTTGTAATTTCTCCTCTTTCATTTCTAATTTTATTTATTTGAGTCTTCTCCCTTTTTTCTTAGTGAGTCTGGCTAAGGGTTTGTCAATTTTATTTATCGCCTCAAAGAACCAGCTCTTTGCTTCATTGATCCTTTCTACTGTTTTTTTGGTTTCAATTTCATTTATTTCTGCTCTGATTTTTATTATTTCCCTCCTTCTGCTGATTCAGGGCTTTGTCTGTTCTTCTTTTTCTAATTCTGTTAGATGCAGTTTAAGGTTATTTATTTGGGATTTTTCTTGTTTGTTAGGGTGGGCTTGTATTGCTATGAATTTCCCTCTCAGAACCACTTTTGCTGCATCCCATATGAGTTGGTATGGTGTATTTTCTTTTTCATTTGTCTCCAGATAGCTTTTGATTTCTCCTTAATTTCATCAATGATCCATTGGTTGTTCAGTAGCATGTTGTTTAGTCTCCACATCTTTGTCCCTGTCCCACTTTTTTCCTTGCAGTTGTTTTCTAGTTTCACAGCATTATGATCAGAAAAGATGCTTGTAATGATTTCAATCTTAAATTTATAGAGGTTTGCCTTGTTTCCTAATATATGGTCTATCCTTGAGAATGTTCCATGCACACTTGAGAAGAATGTGTACTCTGCTATTTTTGGGTGGAGTGCTCTGTATATATCTATTAAGTCCATCATATCTAGTTTTTCGTTTAAGTCCTTTATTTCCTTATTGACTTTTTGTCTGGATGATTTATCCATTGATGTAAGGGGGGTGTTAAGATCCCCTACTATTATTGTGTTATTGTTAATATCTCCTTGTAGGTTTTTTACCAGTTGTTTTATGTACTTTGCTGCTCCTGTGTTAGGTGCATAGATATTTATAATTGTTATCTCTTCTTGGTGAAGTGTCCCTTTTATCATTATATATTGCCCTTTGTCTCTCATTACCTTTTTCATCTTGAAGTCTACTTTGTCTGATATAAGTATGGCGACTCCTGCTTTCTTTTGTTTGCCATTAGCTTGGAGTATCGTTTTCCATCCTTTTATTTTGAGTCTGTGTTTGTCTTTAGAGCTGAGCTGTGTTTCCTGGAGGCAGCAAATTGTTGGATCTTGGTTTTTAATCCATCCCACCATTCTGTGTCTTTTGATTGGAGAATTCAATCCGTTTACATTTAGAGTGATTATTGATATATGAGGTTTTAATGTTGCTATTTTATTGTTCATTTTCTGCTTCTTTTGCATTTCCTTCGTTTCTTGTTGCATGTGTTTCAGACTGCAAATTCAGTTTGGTATTTCTGCATGCTCATTCTCTTGGTTTTCTCTTTATTTGTCATGTGTGGTTCTCTTCTGGTTATTTGTTTAGTGGTTGCCATGAGGTTTATATAAAAGATCTTCTGGATAAGATAGTACATTTTCAGATGCCTCCTGTTTCCTTAGGCTGTGTCGATTCAATCCCTTACCTCTTCCCCTCCTTATTTGTTTTGTCACTACTTATTCCATCTTGTGTTGTGAGTGTGTGTTTACAGTGATGAGCTTGAATTAATTTTGGATGTTATCCAACTGTAGTTTGTTCTGGTTTAGTCTCCTTGCTTTTGTCCTTGCGAAATCTTTGTATCCCCTTTCTCTTTTGTTTTTTTTCAGGCTTAAGGGCCTTCTTGAGCATTTCTTCTAGTGGGGGTTTTGTGGTGATGAACTCTCTTAGCTTTTGTTTATCAGGCAGAGTTATTATTTCTCCTTTATATTTGAAGGATATTTTTGCTGGATAAGTTATTCTTGGCTGAAGGTTTTTGTCTTTCATGATTTTGAATATATAATTCCAGTATCTCCTGGCCTGTGGAGTTTCTGTTGGGAAATCAGCTGAGAGCCTGATGGGGTTTCCTCTGCATGTTATTTTGTTTTTTTGTTTAGCTACCCTTAATATTATTTCCTTGTCAACTTAACTATTATGTGGCGTGACGAATGTTTATTCCTGTTTATATATTTAGGTGATCTATTGATTTCATTCACTGTTATTTCCATCTCATTCCCTAGGTTTGGGAAGTTCTCAGCTATTATTTCTTCGAACAAACTCTCTGCTCCTTTTTCTCTTTCTTCTCCTTCTGGAATACCTATTATCCTTATGTTGCTTTTCCTCATTGAGTCTGATATTTCTCCAAGAATTTCTTCATTTTTTTTTAGCCTTGGCTGTCTCTCCTCCTCTATCTGGAGCGTTTCTGCGTGGCTATCCTCAATAGTGCTAATTCGTTCCTCCATATTGTCAGTTCTGCTCTTTAAAGACTCCATTTTTTCCATTATTTCATCCATTGTGTTTTTCATCTCCAATAATTCTGATTGGTTTTTCTTTATGGTTTCAATCTCTTTTGTGAAGAAATCCCTGAATTCATTGATTTGTTTCTGTGTGTTCTCTTGTATTTCATTGAGTTTGTTTATGGTAGCTATTTTGAATTCTCTGTCATTTAGGTTATGGATTTCTGTGCCTTCAGGGTTGGTTTCTGGGTGTTTGTCATTTTCCTTTTGGTCTGTAGACATAACAAACCGTTGCATAGATCCCATGGCTTTACCTTTTCCTTTCATCTTGAAGTTGTTCCTGCAGTTTCTACCTGCTGCCACTAGATGGAGATCGCGAGCGGTTTGCTCTGAGCTCGCTGCCGTCCCCGGAGGGATTATGCTGAGGCACAGGGCGTTGGGGGGGGTTCTCTTTCTCCTGCTCCACCCCGGGGTTTCCTTTCTGGCTCTCTTGGGGTGTTTGCCACACCCTTGAAACAGTCTGTCGTCACTTCCCAGTGGGGATCTCTCGACAGTCTGCAAGAGCACCTGGATGGCGATAGTTTTCCCTGCAGAGGGCCGCCCCTCCCCCCTCTGTCTGCGAGCTGCGCTGTCTTTGCTGGTCAATTGGGGAGGGGGAGTAAAACTCCTTACCTCTCCTCCTGTCTTTTGGGGCTTCCCGTGCCTCCACCATCCAATGTATGGCAGCAGGGGTTTCTCAGAAGTCCTTTGTAGTGTTTGATTGACCTCTGTTGGTATGCAAATGATGTTTTTGTTGTGTCTTAGGGGGCAGAGATTCAAAGAGGGAATCTCACTCTGCCATGATGCTGACATCACTCCTCAGTGTGCATCCTTTTTAAAGGAAATGATCTTGTGCTTACCTGATGTTAACACTGTTGATACTCACAGCATGAATGTTGTGCTGACTGCTAAGGTACAAATCTTTTTGGTTCAGAATGCCCAGACTACTAGGTGCTTTAGGACTCAATTTTGCCATCATCGTTTTTCTATTTGAACTGCTATGAACCTTTCATGCAGCAAGCTGAGCTGTCATTTGGCTTCACTTGGCGAGAATACATCATTTATATAAGTCCAATTCTGCTCTTTTCTCATTAGTCTACAGCTGTTTAATTCAAACTTGCTTCTTGGTTATAACATGATCCAGAATATGCAATTATTTATGAAAACCCAGAATTCTACAGAAATAATAGTTTTTATTTTGAATATGTATGTCCTAACAATTGAGACAAGAGTGATATACAAATTAAAGTTCAAAAGTACCAAAAACACATTACAAAAAATACAAAAATAAAAAAGAAGAAACAAATCCCTCATAATTGCAGAACTCTAACACAGACATTATTAAAGGACTAGAATTTCCAGTCTTCTGTTTTTTTTCTATGCATATAGGCACTTTTAGATTTTGTGATCATAATGTGTATATCATTTCACATAACCTGCTTCTCTTTCCAGGCTGCGTATAGGACAGCCATCTCCATTTACCCTGCCTTGGAAGTAAATTAAAAAGCAATAAATATTTATTCGGTAACTCTATATGATTAGAGTGCTGTAAATCTTATATTTAGAGTACATTTGTTTAGGGAGTCATAGCTGCATTACATCAACTTAAATTTCTGTAGTAATCAAATGTCATAAAAAGAATACAGATCTATTTTAGAACCACTTTATTCTAGAACCACAATATATATATGTTATGTAAGGTCTGCACTTAAATATTTATAATTAATTAATAACAGAGCACTACCATGTATAAATCTGTTTATCAGTTGAATAGCACACATGATTTTAAAGGTTTCAGATTTTTGTATTGTCTATGTATTTATAGCAAAAGAAGATTTCACTGAAGCAGCAAACTACCTAAAAGGATGTCTTATCACTGGAATTTATTCTGAAGAAGATGTTTTGATACTGTAAGTTTATTGGTTTTCTAACTTGGGAGAGGAAGAAGTTTGCAAAATAATATATGTGTTGCTTGTCTTTACACAGTTGAAGGAAGATAGGGCAGCAGCATAACTAAATTTTTGATTTCCTTCTAGAAAAATCTGGGAGGTACCACCTGGCCGTTTAGAATTTTTAGATATTCTTTTAGTTTAGGTTAGAGCCCCCATAGCGGCAACCTTGGATTCATAATACTTCATCTTCCTATGAAAATTTTCCTCTGGGTTCTGTTAGCTGCAGATATGATTCTTTGGAATTATCATTATTTGGGGGGTAATTTTACTTCTTGAGTGTGTGGATTTTGATTTGACACTAAATTATACATAAAAATCACAGTTTTTCCATATTTCTCCCAGAGTTTTAGATGATGCAACTGTACCTGGTAGTTCTACCTAATTTTAAGTTATTGCAAACATACACTTAGTGCGTTTCTTAGCCACTTAAGTTGCTTTATTTGTAGAATTTGGGGCTCCTGTGAACTACCAAATATTTTAGTTGCTGCAGAATGAAGGACTGAACTGAAAATTTGGAGATTATCTTCAACACACATCACATTCTGCATTAGTGGCTTATTTTCAGATTCAGGTGGAGTTGTTAAGTCCCGGTTTGTCTTTCTTACCTTCTAACTCTAATACTCCTAATTGTCATTTCTGATCTTAAATCTTTCATCCTGAACACTGGTGGCATATGCTCTTGATGATCAAGCTCGCGTTCTATCCATGAAATCAGTAATTTTTGAAAAGTAAATACTGAACCAGATCTTTAGGAAATATGAGACCTATTCACCTGACACATGAATAGTCGCCCACTATCATCTACTCTGCTGTCTTTGTGTGTTTAACTATGGTCCAAAGAGCTAGACCAGTAGTTTTCAGAGTGTGTTTTGTTTATAACCAACTGATTAACTAAGAGGGTCCTCCAGGTAATCTGAAGACTGGGCTCTCTATACTAATGCTGATAATATTATAATGTCTATACTTGGTTCTAGCATGAATTGAGTTTGTACATGACATAATTTCACACAAAGTATTTTTTCCTGGTAATTTCACACAAAGTATTTTTTCCTATTTCATTTGGCGATTTTCTTTTAGGTTTAGTTTGCAAAAGTAGTATAGGAGGGAGCAGATTTCGGCTCTGTTTCAGTGGGGAGAGTACAGGCTCTATATGTGGAGTACCTCAGTTTGAATTCTATCTCTGCTGTTTATCACTCTCTGAGTCCTGGTTTCCTCATCTGTAAAATGGGGGTGATAGTGGCTTATAGGGCTGTTGTGAGGGCTAACTGAAAACTAAAAGCACCTAGTATAGTTGCTGGCAAATAGTAGGTTTCTAATGAGTGCCCATCTCCTTGCTCAGTAGTATGGTGAGCAGTCCACAAAGGGTGAGAACCATTCAGTGTGTTCCTAATCCTATTTAGACATTTTCTCAATGAGTAAATTGTCTAGAAACAAAAAATCTGGCTAGATTATTATCGGTTGCTTTCTTTTAATCTAGGTCATCAAGGCTCCTGAACTTCCTCAGGTAGCCTCACATAGAAGATAAATTTCTCCAGAAATTGAGTTCACTTTTCATTAGTAGTGGGGCTCCCCATTTGCTGCCTCCCACTGTGACCTCTTGACCTAATTGTTCATGTTTTTGAAGACTTGCTATATTTTTTTTGGAAATTTTGATACTACGTTTCTCTATAGGTCAAATAAATATGCTGCAACTCTTCCAGCCCTGCTGCTTGCCAGACACAAAGAAGGCAAAATAGAGAGCATTCCATTAGCTAACACCCCCACGCAAGACATAGTTCAAATAATAACAAATGCGTTCCTGGAAACATTTGTGAGTATATATTTATAATAAGGATGTTATTTGAAAGAAGGAAATCTAGATCAGTTAAAGATTGTATATATTTTTAAAATTTTCATTGATGTCTTAATAGTTTAAAACATTGTGGGGTTTTAGTTGTACATTATTATTTGTCCAGCACGATATGAATGTATCCCTTCACCCCTTGTGCCCACCTGCCACCCCCTTCCCTCTGGTAACCACCAACCAGTTCTCTCTGTCTGTGTGTTAGTTTATATTCCACCTATGAGTGAAATCATGCGGTGTTTGTCCTTCTCTCTCTGGCTTATTTCACTTAACATAATACCCTCTAGGTCCATCCATGTTGTTGCAAATGGGACAATTCTGTCTTTTTTTATGGCTGAGTAGTATTCCATTGTATATATATACCACATCTTCTTTAACCAATCATCAGTCGAGGGACGCTTGGGTTGCTTCCACTTCTTGGCTGTAGTGACTAATGCTGCAATGAACACAGGGGTGCATAAGCCTCTTGGGATGGTTGATTTCGTGTCCATTGGGTAGATGCCCAATAGTGGGATTGCTGGATCATAAGGTATTTCTATTTTTAACTTTTTGAGGACTCTCCATACTGTTTTCCAGAGGCTGCACCAGTTTGCATTCCCACCAGCAGTGAATTAGGGTTCCCATTTCTCCACAACCTCTCCAACATTTGTTGTTTTTTGTCTTGGTGATTATAGCCATTCTAACGGGTGTAAGGTGATATCTTAGTGCAGTTTTGATTTGCATTTCCCTGATGATTAGTGATGTTGAACATCTTTTCATGAGTCTGTCGGCCATCTGTATATCTTCCTTGGAAAAATGTCTGTTCATATCCTCTGCCCATTTTTTGATCGGGTTGTTTGTTTTTTTGTTGTTCAGTTGTGGGAGTTCTTTATATATTATGGAGATTAATCCCTTGTCAGATATACGATTTGTGACTATTTCTTCCCAGCTGGTGGGTTTTCTATTCATTTTGATCCTGGTTTCATTTGCCTTGTAGAAGCTCTGTAGTCTGATGAAGTCCCACTTGTTTATTTTTTTCTTTTGTTTCTCTTGCCCTATTAGACATGGAATCTGAAAGGATCCCTTTTTGACCAATGTCCGTTAGTGTACTGCCTATATTTTCTTCCAGGAGTTTTATAGTTTCAGGTCTCACTTTCAGGTCCTTAATCCATTTTGAGTTGATTTTTGTATATGGCGATAGGAGATGGTCTACTTTCATGCTTTTGCATGTGGCTGTCCAGTTTTCCCAGCACCATTTACTGAAGAGACTTCCCTTTCTCCATTGCATGTTCTTTGCTCCTTTGTTGAATATTAGCTGTCCATAGGTGTGTGGTTTTATTTCTGGGCTTTCAATTCTGTTCTATTGATCTGTGTGTCTATTTTTGTACCAGTACCGTGCTGTTTTGATTACTAGAGCTCTATAGTATATTTTGAAATCAGGGATTGTGATGCCTCTGGCTTTGTTCTTTTTTTTCAGGATTGCTTTAGCTGTTCAGGGTCTTTTTTTGCCCCATATGAATTTTAGTATTCTGTGTTCTATTTCTATGAAGAATATCATTGGGATTCTGATTGGCATTGCATTGAATCTGTAGATTGCTTTAGGTAGTATGGACATTTTAACTATGTTTATTCTTCCAAGCCATGTGCATGGGATATTTTACCATTTCTTTATGTCTTCATTGATTTCTTTCAATAGCATCTTATAGTTTTCATTATATAGGTCTTTCACCTCCTTGGTTAAATTTACTCCCAGATATTTTGTTGTTGTTGTTGTTGCAATTGTAAATGGGATTGTCTTTTTGAGTTCCTTTTCTGTTAGTTCATTCTTGGCATGTAGAAATGCAACTGATTTTTGTGAGTTGATTGTATGCCCTGCAACTTTACTGTGGTTTTTGATTATTTCTAATAGTTTTCCAGTCAATTCTTCTGGGTTTTCTATATATAGTCTCATGTCATCTGCAATCAGTGAGAGTTTCATTTCTTCTTTTCCAATTTAGATTCCTTTTATTTCTTTTTCTTGCCTAATTGTTGTGGCAAAAACCTCCAGTACTATGTTGAATAGGAGTGTGAGAGTAGGCATCCTTGTCTTCTTCCTCTTCTTAGAGGGATAGCTTTATTTTTTCCCTAAGTATGGTGTTGGCTGTGGGTTTGTCATATATGACCTTTATTATATTGAGGTACTTTCCTTCTATATCCATTTTGTTGAGAGTTTTTATCGTAAATGGTTGTTGGATCTTGTCCAATGCCTTCTCTGCATCAACTGAGATGATCATGTGGTTTTTATTCTTCGTTTTGTTAATGTGTTGTATCATGTTGATTGATTTGCAGATGTTGAACCATCCCTGTGTCCAAGGTATAAATCCCACTTGGTCATGGTGTATGATCTTTTTGATGTATTGCTGTATTCAGTTTGCCAATATTTTGTTGAGGAGTTTTGCATCTATGTTCATTAGCGATATTGGTCTGTAGTTTTCCATTTTTGTATTGTCCTTGTGTGGCTTTGGTATCAGGGTGATGTTGGCCTCATAGAATGTGTTAAGAAGTATCCCATCGTCCTCTATTTTTGGGAAAAGTTTGAGAAGGATAGGTATTAAGTCTTCTTTGAATGTTTGGTAAAATTCTCCAGAGAAGCCATCTGGTCCTGGACTTTTATTTTGGGGGGAGGTTTTTGATTACTGTTTCAATCTCTTTACTTGTGATTGGGCTATTCACACTCTCTATTTCTTCTTGATTCAGTTTTGGTAGGTTGTATGAGTCTAGAAATTTATCCATTTCTTCTAGATTGTCCAATTTGTTGGCATATAGTTTTTCAGAGTATTCTCTTATAATCCTTTGTATTTCCATGGTATCTGTTGTGATCTCTCCTCTTTCATTTCTAATTTTATTTATTTGAGCCTTCTCCCTTTGTTGTTGTGAGTCTAGCTAAGGTTTTGTCAATTTTTTATCTTCTCAAACAACCAACTCTTTGTTTCATGATTCTTTCTACTGCTTTTTTGGTTTCAATTTCATTTATTTCTGCTCTAATTTTCATTATTTCTCTCCTTCTGCTGAGTTTGGGCTTTGTTTGTTGTTCTTCTAGTTCTGTTAGATGTAGTTTAAGGTTGTTTATTTGGGATTTTTCTTATTTGTTGAGGTGGGCCTGTATTGCTATGAGTTTCTCTTTCAAGACTGCTTTTGTTGCATCCCATATGAGTTGGTATGGTGTATTTTCATTTTCATTTGTCTCCAGATATTTTTAAATTTCTCCTTTAATCTCATCAATGATCCATTGGATATTCAATAGCTTGTTGTTTAGTCTCCACATCTTTGTCACTTTCCCAGTTTTTTCTTCTAGTCGATTTCTAGTTTCATAGCCTTATGGTCAGAAAAGATGCTTGTTATAACTTCAATCTTCTTAAATTTATAGAGGTTTGCCTTGTTTCCTAATATGATCTGTCCTTGAGAATGTTCCATGTGCACTTGAGAAGAATGTGTAATCTACTGTTTTGGGGTGGAGTGCTCTGTATATATCTATTAAGTCATCTCATCTAGTTTTTCATTTCAGTCTGCTATTTCCTTATTGACTTTTAGTCTGGATGATTTATCCATTGATGTGAGGGGGGTGTTAAGGTCCCCTACTATTATTGTGTTGTTGTTGATATCTCCTTTTAGGTTTGTTAATGTACTTTATGTACTTTGTTGCTCCTGTGTTAGGTGCATATATATTTATAAGTGTTATGTCTTCTTGGTGGAGTGTCCCTTTTATCATTATATTGTCCCTCTTTGTCTTTCATTACCCTTTTTATCTTGAGGTCTACTTTGTCTGATGTAAGTATGGCCACACCTGCTTTTTTTTGTTTGCCATTAGCTTGGAGTATTGTTTTCTATTCTTTTACTCTGAGTCTGTGTTTGTCTTTAGAGCTGAGATGTGTTTCCTGGAGGCAGCATATTGTTGGACCTTGGTTTTTAATCCATCCTGCCACTCTGTGTCTTTTGCTTGGAGCATTCAATCCATTTACATTTAGAGTGTTTATTGATACATGTGGGCTTAGTGTTGCTACTTTATTGCTCATTTTCCAGACCTTTTGCATTTGCTTTGTTTCTTGTCTCGTGTGATTCGGACTCCCAGTTCAGTTTTGGTAGTTCTGTGTGACGGTTTTCTTAGTTTTCTCTTTATTTATCATATGTATCTCTGCTCTGAATATTAGTTTAGTCATTACCATGAGGTTTGTATAAAAATTCTTGTAGATGAGGTAGTCCCTTTTCTGGTGTCGTCTTATTTCCTTTGTCCAAGTTGATTCTGTCCCTTTCATCTTCCGCTTCTAAGTTTTTGTTGTGACAACGTATTCCATCTTGTGTTGTGATTTCATGTTATAGTGATGAGGTTATGTTTATTTTTACTGTTTTCCTCCCCTTGATCTTTAATGTCCTAACGAAGTCCTTTAATGTCCTAATTTGGTAACCTATTCTGGTAGAGGGCTGCAGTTTATCTAATTTTTGTCTACCTATTTTCTCCTTGCTCAAAGCTTTGTATCCCCTCTCCGCCCCCCCCCCCTTTTTTTTAGGCATGAGGGCCTTCTTGAGCATTTCTTGCAGTGGGGGTCTTGTGGAAAGGTACTCTCTTAGCTTTTGTTTATCTGGGATACTTATTATTTCTCCATCATATCTGAAAGATATTTTCACTGGATAGAGGATTCTTGGCTGAAAGTTTTTGTCTTTCAGAATTTTGAATATATCATTCCATTCTCTCCTGGCCTGTAGAATTTCTGATGAAAAATCTGCTGAGAACCTGATTGGAATTCCTTCGTCCAATATATTTTTTTCCTTTGCTGCTTTTAATATTCTTTCTTTTTCATTAACTTTTGCCAGCTTTACTACTATGTGTCTTGGGGATGGCCTTTTTTTGTTGATATATTTAGGAGATATTGATTTCATTCACATGTATTTCCACCTCCTCCCCAGGTTGGGGAATTTCTCAGCTATCATTTCTTTGAACAAGCTCTCTGCTCTTTTTTCCCTCTCTTCTCCCTCTGGGATACCTATAATTCTTAAGTTGCATTTAATTGAGTCAGATATTCCTCGGAGATTTTCTTCATTTCTCTTTAGTCTTAGCTCTGTCTCCTCCTCCTTCTGAAGAGGGTAGGCACATTTTTAAGGCTTCTGATACTTATTCCTGTTTTGCCCGGCAGAATATTTGTATCAATGTACTCTTTAATCTTTGCCTGATAGATAAAAACTGGTATCTAATTTTTTTTCTTTAAGATTATATTCTTTAAGGCTGAGAAACTTTAGGCAAACTTAACTATCAAAATCTGTTTATGGTCAAGGCAAATATGATAAGCATTGTGGCAGTGTTTCAGTTTACAATGTTTTGGTTTTCAGTATTCAACTAAATACTGAACAGTTATAATAAAAATTATTTTGCTTTTTGTTTATGACCTTTCCATAAATTCTAAAACCCTCGAGTGGTTATTAAATTTCTTGAAGCTGCTCTGTGTTGGAGGATTCCGTTTAGAGCATGCAATGACTGCGTGCAACAGCCAGCCAGCAGGAAGCTCATCTCCTGGCCTGCACTTAGGTGCTGGAAAGACTTTGGTTTCTTCCTCTGAATAGGAAAGAGGAGTGAATGACCAGATGGTACACATTTTTATATGGTATCAAAATTTTATTTTAATGAACCTGATGACAAATAGGCCAGGTAAATAATGGCCAAATCTGAAATACATGATAATAAACTATATAAGCAATGATATATCCAAGGCTGTCACACTTAGAACTATTTGTTAGGAACTATGTTTAGCACTTTTCTCAGATACATTCAGTTCCCTTTTTTTATGCTTTTATTATGGACAAAAATACCAGAAGCCACACCATTATAGCCTCTTATATACTCAAATAGCCAAAGGTCACCTTTCAATTACCATGTTTGATGACCTGTTCTGTTTTTTCTTAGCCTCTCAGTAGCAATGAAAACTGTTGAGTATGCCATTCCTTCTTAAACTTAAGTCTTCCTCTGGCTTTTGCAGTTCAGTCCTCTCCACATACTCCTTCAATCCTCTGGCCACTCTAGAATTACATCTTCAACCCTTTTTTCTTCTTTTGCTGTGTTCTTTCTTTGGGAAATTTTGTCCATACCCATAACTTCTACCATCATTATACCAGCTGATGATTCCTAAATCTGAGTCTCTGATCTTAACTTTCCTTCTAAATTCACAGAACTCCTGGTCTTTCTTTCCTGAAAGACATAGGAAAGAGCAATGCCCATCACTGCTCTGTATTTCCACAAATTCATATTCCAGTTAGTCATCTAAAACAGGCCTAGCCATGTCACTCATTTGATACAAAATCTTCTCAGTATTTGTGAGAGCTAGAAAACCTACCAGACAGCCACGTTTGTCTCTTAACATGCCTAAGTCTGGCATACTTCACTCTCACTGTTCCCAGATATTATGTTTGCTTTAACACCTCTCTGCCTGTTCTCACGATGCTCCCTATATCTGGAATCTCTGCTCTAGCACCCACATCAGTCTGTCAAGATCTTATTCCTTATCCAAGGCCCAGATCAAATAGTACTTCCTAAAATCATCCATGAGCTTCCCTACCTTTTTAAGCTTAATTTTGAGCCAGTAGATTTCCTTATTGTCACACATTAATTTTTCTTCTTGGATCATAGCAGTTATACAACTGTTTCCTCCTCTAAAGTATGAATTCTTTGAGGGCAGGGAAAGTATCTTATTTCTTTCTGATTCAGTCCTCAGCATAACATCTTGAACTTTATAATTCTTCATAAATGTTTGAATTGAGCAGTGGTGGCTCCATCTCACCTAATGTTCTGAATCTGTGCAGAGTGAGGAAATCTCCTGGCTTGATAAAATCTGTCAATTTTAGGAAGGGGATATAACTTGTGTAGAAGATTAAAGATGATAATTAACACAAGAAGACAAGATAGAGGAATTTGGAGAAGAAGGGATCTAAGATTTAAGTCATAAAAAAAGGAAGGTGTGAGAAGAGGATTTTGAGTGTGAAAGAGAAAGCATTTGAAGAAAAATGAGAATTGGCAAAGGAATGTGGCTTTGAAAACGAAATAGGGAAAAGTATATGACAGAATTTGGTGTTTGAGTGAACCAGTACTGTGTTCAGAGGTGGCTGGCGCCATGAAAAAAATGAAATTGTTCATTTGGATTTCTGGCGTGATCCCGTGTAATGGGAGCTGGTGAGCAGGGTGCCTGGGCGCTGGTTTCAGCTCTTCCTCCTCCTTAGCTGTGTGACCGTAGCAAGCCAGCTCTCTTCATTGGTTTCCTGATCTGTTGGTCGGGTTCTTTATCTGATAGAGGATGACTTAATCTACCTCACAGGTATTTCCAGAAGATGAAATAATAGATGTGGAACTAAAAATGGAAAGTGGTAGAAGGCTCTTTAACAGTCCAAGACATTGCTATTTTTAATCCTAAATGTATTAACATTGTTGCTGTTTCCAATTCTTGTTAATAATAACCTAGACAAATTGTCTTATACAAATATATAAAAAATGGTTATTCTCTTTTAATTAATAAAAAGAATCAAAGGGTTATATTTCTTATTAAATACTTTCTTTGTTACTTTAAACCAAAAAGAAATGAGAGTTTTTAAAATTTATTTTAGCATATTTTTTGATTATTGTAATTATGCTAAAAATCCATAATATTGAAACAAACTAAGGTTATATTTTTATTTTAAGTAATCATAGACATTGAAAGATTATATCTTTAAAACTCAGCTTAAAGTTTTTTTCAAAAATTTTCTGTTAGAGGAAAAATAGAATGAGTTTTGTTTGTCATGTGGCTGTTGACTAGTCTGTTCCATATTTTAGCATAAAATTGTTAGAAGTGTTACATCCCTGTAAAACAGGGGGCTCCTTTGAGTTCATTTATTTTCGGATTCTATAGTAGTTTTGTTTTGAAAATAACTAACTCATTATACTACTAAAGATAAAGTAGACAAATAAAAAACGCTAGAGATTCATAGTTACTAGTGAGTATAGCAAA
This sequence comes from Tapirus indicus, assembly GCA_031878705.1. Lineage (NCBI taxonomy): Eukaryota > Metazoa > Chordata > Mammalia > Perissodactyla > Tapiridae > Tapirus > Tapirus indicus. The sequence continues at coordinate 137,023,193 of CM062923.1, forward strand.
ATCGCCACTGAAATGAAAATATATTTGAATTATATTTTGCAAACTAAAATTTCATGAGTTATTTGAACATTATTTTCTATTTTATGCATCATTATTCCTCATGTGCTTTTTTTTTTTAACAGCCAGAAATCACTGTGGAAAATCTTCCCATTTATTTAAGACTTCAGAAACCATTACTTATTTTATTCAGTGATGGCAGCATAATTCCTCAGTATAAAAAAACAATATTGATGCTGGTAAAAGAGAAACACTTGGATTCACTTATTCCTTGCTGGTTAAATCTGTAAGTATATTTTTATTTTTTAATATGCAAAAGGTAATGAAAGTATAATTATTATTACATTTTCACTAGGAAACAAAACTCTCTAATTCTACCTTTGGAGTTAATATGGGACCAATGTCTATGTCATCATGATATTTTAGTAACTAAACTCCCTCAGATGGTCTAAGATGACCTTGTTTTAGATTGAATTCTGTTCTACAATAAATTTTTTTTTGCTATGTGTTAAATTTTTTTCAGCTTTATTGACGTATAATTGACAAAGTTGAGATATTTAAAGTGTACATTCTGATGATATGATTTATGTGTAGTGAAAGGATTCCTTCATCTAGTTAACACATCCTTCATCTCATTTATATGTATATATACATACATAAATTTTTGGATTAGCAAATTGCAATTATACAATATAGTGTTATCAAACTATAGTTACCATATTTTACATCAGATCCTCAGACCTTATTCTTCTCATAGCTGAACGTTTGTACCCTTTACCAACCTCTCCTACTTCTCCCACGCCCCAGCCCCTGGCAACCACTTTTCTACTCTCTGTGTCTATGAGTTTGACTTCTTTTTTTAGATTCCACATATAAGTGATAACATACAGTATTTGGTTTTCTCTCTCTGGCTTATTTCACTTAGCATAATGCCTTTAAGATCCATCCGTGTTGTAGCAAATGCCAGGATTTCCTTCTTTCTCTGGGCTGAATAATAGTCCGTTGTATATATTGACCACATCTTCTTCATCTGTTCATCCACTGACAGGTTGTTGCCGTATTTGGCTATTGTGAATAATGCTGTAATGGGCATGGGAGTGCAGATATCTCTTCAATATTCTGTTTTCATTTCCTTTAGATACATACCCAGAAGTGGGATTGCTGGATCATATGGTAGTTCTATTTTTTATTTTTTGAGGAATCTCCATACTGTTTTCCATAGTGACTGCACCAGTTTACATTCCCACCAACAGTGCACAGGGTTCCCTTTTCTCCACATCCTCACCAACACTTGTTATCTCTTGTCTTTTTCATAATGGCCATCTGAAAGGTGTGAGGTGATAAGGTGGTTTTGATTTGCATTTCCCTAATGATTAGTGATGTTGAGCATCTCTTCATGTACTTTTTGGCCATTTTTATGTCTTTGCAAAATATCTATTTAGTTCCTCTGCCTATTTTTAAATTGGGTTTGTTTTTTTTTTTTTTACTATGAGTTATGTGAATTCTTTAGTTATTTTGGATATTAACCCCTTATTAAATGTATGACTTGCAGATATTTTCTCCCATTCCATGGGCTGCCTTTTCATTTTGTTGTTGGTTTCCTTTGCTGTGCAGAAGCATTTTAGTGTGATGTAGTCCCACTTGTTTATTTTTGCTTTTGTTGCTTTTGCGTTTGGTGTCATACAATAAATTTTTTAAAGTAATACTTTTTCTGATTTTAAAAGTAATTGATGTTCATTGAGGAAAACTTGACAAATACAGAAAAATAAACATAGTGATATTTTGACATTTTTCTGTATTTCTGTATTTTTAAAATGTTAAAGTTTTCAGTGCATTCACCAACATTTCATGGTATGTTTTCTAAATGTATGGCTTGTGTTACATTTAATGTCTGTGAACACAGTTCACATATATACACACTATCCATTGTTCACATTCATCAGATGAAAGACATTTTATTTTTAACTCATTTGGAGAAAATACAAGAATGAGACAGTGTACATTTTTGCTGTGAAGAGTTCACTAACAGTACAACCCACTGCTTGAGATAAAATTTTCCCAGGTAATTATCCTTGTAGGTATCTCAGAGTAAAATAGTATTTTCCATAATGTGGAATGTGCTGTATTAGGAAAACTAGGTATGTTAAACTTACAGTTTCCTTGTATGAACACAATTTCTCAAAATCTTTTTAATTTGAAATTAATCCCTTCTTTTTTCCTGAGGAAAGACATCATTTTATTTGGAAAAGAGTTATTTATTATAAGTATCTTGTTCTTTTATAGTTTGCAACCATTTAATTTTTGAGCTGACATGTGATCAGATAACTTGGCTAAACTTTGGAAGGAACTTATTGATTATATTAAGCTGAAATTGACAAGCCTTTGGACTATGCCTGTTTTCCATTAAAACTCTCATTTGCTGCCTTTATTTCTCCTAAGGAAAACACAGTGCCCCATGTTAAAAGAAACTTTTTAATACTCTAATTACTGGTAACATAGTTATAGACCTCTTGTTTTTAGGACATCTCTTCATAAAGTTATTGGCATGATACTATATTTAAAGGTTAATGTTCTACAAACTGTTGCTTTCATTATTTTGTTATAGAAAGAAATATTAATTAACATGTTTAATCACTCCCTGTCATAGAAAGAATACTCCTGTGGGGAGAGGAATCTTGCAGGCGTATTTTGATGCTCTACCTCCCCTGCCTCTTCTTGTTGTGGTGAATTTGCATTCAGGGGGCCAAATATTTGCATTTCCTTCAAACCAGGCTATAACTGAACCAAACCTTTTATTGTGGCTTAAGAAATTGGAAGCAGGACTAGAAAGTCATATCAGTAAGTTTTGTGTTTTAATATACATAGTTCTGTATTTTGCTTCATAGATTTTAAAACTTGAAGTGTAGCTAATGAAAGCTAGAATGAGTTGAATTGTAATGTTTATAAATATCCTAAATATTAATATGCTGATAGCATTGTACATGGGACAACTCCTATGTGGTAGATATTATTACCCACGGAAAATAAGTACCATTGTATTAAATTTAGTAATAATAGCTAACATTTATTGAATGCTTACTAGGTGTCTAGCACAATGCTAAGTGATTCATGTACATTATCTCATGTAATTCTCACAAGAGTCCTGTGAAGTATTATTACCCGTAGAAGAGTTAAGTAACTAGTTCAAAGTTGTACAACTAACCAGTAAATGAGGAAGCTTGGATTCTAACTTGGATCTCTCTTGCTTCAGAGCCAGAATTTTGAACCACAAGAAAATAGATACTGGCCCAGAATTTATGATGCTGGCATATGACATGCCATAATCTCTACTTTTCTAAGACATATGTGAATTTATACTTGTGTTATAGTTGTGTTTGCTAATTTATATACAATTGTGGCAATAACAGGCCTGTTGCTCTAATTTAAATAACTTAACATGTAATAACCCAGATCATTGGTATATGGAGGAAATAGTGTGAAACTTGATGTAATGAAAAATCTCTTAAGGCACTATCCAAGGATTTTGTTATTATATATCAGATGAACTATATTATAATAATATGTTGATACTATTTCATGACAGAGTCCTGAAATAAGGGGGGTGTGTGTGTATGTGAATATGTATACACATACATAGTTCTGGTGTACAAACTCCAGTTAGGTGTTATATTGGCTCTCAGTCAGCATGCATAGTGTGAATCTACCGTTATGTATATTTGTGTATATTTAATCAGACACTTGAATTTATTTTGTGTAAATCATTGCAGCACATCTGTTCTTCCCAGGTGGTCTGCTTCATTTCTATTAAGTTAGGCAATTTTAACTACATTATGTTTAAGTAGCCTATAGATGGTATTTTTGTATTGAAATATAATTCATATACCATAAAATTCACACTTTTAAAGTGTACAATTCAGTGCTTTTTAGTATATTCACAAGGCTGTGCAACCATTACCATTATTGAATTCTAGAACATTTTCATCACCCCAAAAAAGAAACTCCATACCCATTAGCAGTCACTCCCCATTCTCCCCTCCCTCCATCCTCTGGCTACCACTAATTTACTTTCTGTCTTTATGGATTTGCCTAATCTGGACATTTCGTCTAAATGGAATCATATAACGTGGCCTTTTTGTCTGGCTTCTTTCGCTTAGCATAGGTTTCAAGGATCATTCATGTTATAGCATGAATCAGAAGTTCATTCCTTTTTATGAATGAATAATATGGCATTATATGGATATACCACATTTTGTTGCTCCATCAGTTGATGGACATTTGAGTTGTCTCCACTTTTTGCCTATTATGAATAATGCTGCTATGAACATTCATGTACATGTTTTTGCATCTGTCAAATACACAGATGCCTTATGCCAGTACCACACTGTCTTGAATACTGCAGCTTTATAGTAGATTGTAAATTGGGACAGTTGATTTCTCCAACTTTGTTCTTCATTTCCAAGATTATTTTGGCTATTCTGGGTCCTTTTAGATGGTATTTTTAAGTCATAATTTTTGGAGATAATTTATTAGTTTTAATATTTTCCTAGGAAATGTGAAAAATTACTTAATTAAATTGACTATTTTGTGTTAAGTTGTAATCTGGAAGGAGGCCTTTCTGGGGTTATCCCTCATCTCTGAGTGATAGCCATAAAGTATAGGGGTCCTTTCAGTTGTAGCTCTTGAACTCTTCTAATAGTCTGTGTTCACTTCTCTATCTGCATTACTTTTTTACAGAGTCAAATGAGTGTTGTCATTGTGCAACTGCTGTGACACAGAGGTCCCATGGACTCTGACTAAGTCAGATGGGTTTATATGTAGCTAGGGCCAGAGTACCTCTCAAACTGAATTGCTTTAAAACAGGTGGTAATGTTCAAAGGCACAGAAACCTGAGCTTATGACCCAGCCTCCTTGATTACTAACTGTGGCTGTAGGTAGGTCTTTCTTTTTTCCTCCTCTACAACTATAAAGTGAGATTAATAGTTCCTACTCTGACTACATAGTTATTTTAAAAATAAATAAAATTATGTATGCACATGTACTTTTTAAGGTGTAAAATCTAAAGTATTATCATTATTCATGTAAAGATCCTTTCCTACAAGAAGCATCCTTGAGGGCTTTGATTCTTCCACTCAAACCATTACCAAGAGGAAAGAATCAGAATTATTCTTCTGAGTTTCCTGAGAGACTGGTATATCTTCCATTGCAATTTTGTTAATGAATGCCTTTGCCAACTTACTCTTTGAGGCATTTCCATTATTTCTTTGTATCACTGGTCCTATTCTTAAGTTATTCCTGCAGCCTCTGCAGCAAGGAAGAAGCAAACTGAGCAGTACTTTTCTGTATCGGATCCGTCTTCTGTGCTGCAGGAGCTGCTGTCACACTCTTTGGGAGACGGATCTGAGATGGGTGCTGCAGCTACTCTTGGAAGAGCCTGAATCTGTCGCAGGTGTCTGCCTCACCTTGCTTGTTGCACATCTTGATTTCTGTGAAATTGTGACCACTGGCTGTTCTTATTTGAGATTTACACTTAACTTTGGTCAAGTTCTAGACTTTTCTAGGCCTTGGTTTGTCATCTATAAAATTGGAATAATAATTTTACTTACCTCATGGGGTTGTGAAGATTAAATGGATAATGCCTGGTATATAGTAAAGGCTTAATAAATGTTAGCTATTATTATCATCATTACTAATTTGATAATAATGTATTTATTACTCATGCATGAGGAGAGTACAGTTTTATTTGCAATTGAAAGCTTTAAGACTTTTGTAGAGCTCCCTCAGCAAATAATAAGCAAAATTGTGATGGCCCATTTCAGGCATTTGTCATCATCTCAGACCACTAGGCTACAGTGTTTGTTTTAAAAATTAAACATTACTAAATATGTGCTTACTTTAAATTGGACTTTTCTTAAAGATACTTAATATCTTTAATAAAGGTACTTTATCTGAATATTGCAAAGTACAAAGTTATTCTAACCTCCTACCTATTCATTATATTCAAGAAAATAATCTATTCATTTGTCACTTTTGAATCTGCTAACCTGGCAACAGTAATTTGAAACATCAACCACAGGGGTAGCATGTAATACCCTGCTGATGTTCCATGTACTAGGATTTCGTATAACTGAGTCTGAGTGAAGAAATTGTATAGCAATAGGTAGAGTATAGATATATTGCTTATGTATTTATGCGGATTTTTGTTTAACCTTTAATTCACTCTAGGAAATTAGAATTTATATGAATTTCCTAAGGTTTTAAAGATATTTATTTATTTTTTATTTTTATTTTATTTTTTGTGTGTGTGAGGAAGACCAGCCCTGAGCTAACATCCGTTGCCAATCCTCCTCTTTTTTGCTGAGGAAGACTGGCCCTGGGCTAACATCGGTGCCCATCTTCCCCTACTTTATATGGGACGCCGCCACAGCATGGCTGACAGGCAGTGTGTCGGCAGGCGCCCAGGATCCAAACCGGCGAATCCCAGGCTGCCAAGCGCGAACTAAACCGCTGCGCCACTGGGCTGGCCCCTAAAGATATTTGATTTATGAGAGATGCTCAAGTTTGTATTTTATGAATATTTATTATTATTTTTTCATTTAACAATGTAGAGATTCTTTTACTGGAATTTATTTTTAAAAGGTTTACTTTGCACATTTAATTATATAGTTTATTTCTCAGAACAATATTTTAAATGGGCAACTAAATTCTAAAATTGTTTTGTAAAATCTGTCTACTAAATGGAGAAAAGTTAGCTAATTTGTCTCATATATATGTTATCGACTTAAATCAGTTTTCCTCTTCAAATGATCAATGTTTTAAAATAATGTTAAGACTTCCTATCGTGAAGCCCATCTAAGAAATTATGCAATCACTGTCTGTTTATAGTACAGTTGATTCCATAGCAATTTTTAATTATTCCTTGTCTACAATTACTATTACAAAATGAACTTGTTTTCATAAAGTGTGTGCAAAGGATGTTAATCAGAAGCTTCAAAAATAAAAATGCTTTAAAGTGTAAGGAAATACTTGTCTAAATAATAAAAAATAAATATGTATGTTCCAAAAACCTTTTTGAAATTATTCATAGGAAATAGGTCCAGTTCTTTGGGATAAAGACTGGGGTAGGGAAGGAAGCGGGAGGCTTTTTCATTTTAACTTGTATCTGTCAGTGTGTAATCTCATTGCACATATTGCTATTTTTTAAAACCTCAACCAGGGTTAACTAGCAGTGAGATTATGGACCTTTTGGGTTTTTTCCTATTAATACTAACCTTTATTTAGACTATAATAGCTTGCAACTGTAATATAAAAAATAAAAATGGCTAGGCGGCCAGCCCTGTGGCGTATTGATTAATTTCATGCACTCCACTTTGGTGGCCTGGGGTTCGCAGGTTCAGATCCCAGGCACAGACCTATGCACCGCTCATCAAGCCATGCTGTGGCGGTGTCCGACATACAAAATAGAGGAAGGATGGGTACAGATGTTAGCTCAGGGATAATCTTCCTCAGCAAAAAAATAAAAATAAAAAAGAGAGAGGAAGATTGGCAACTGATATTAGCTCAGGGCCAATCTTCCTCACCAAAAAAAAAAAAAAAAGGAAATGGCTAGTAATGACAAATGTATCAAGTTCCTTCGACAATAACCATAAAGAAAATCTAGTTTTGTTTAGGTAAATAAAATTGATAAAGCCTTCACTCTTAAAATATATATTTCAAAATAAAACATTTTCTAGTAATGTATGAGATGATTTTACGTCTGTTCATCTTAACGCTTGATCCTATCTTTCTTTCAGCAATTTTACCTGTTCAGGAATGGAAACCTCCTCTTCCTGCTTATGATTTTCTAAGTATGATGGAAGCTGCAGCATCTCAACATTCTGCTAGGAAAGGTCCTCAGTGTATGAAAGAAACTGATGTGCAGGCGAGTGATAAACAACAACACGAAGATAAATCAGCAATCAGAAATGAACCCATTGAAGCATTGAGAATAAAACATTGGAATAGAAGTAACTGGTTTAAAGAGGCAGAAAAACCATTTAGGCGTGACAATAAAGAGTTATGATGCTCAAAGTGAGCTACGTTATAGGGCTGTGGGGAGCTATCCACAGTCTTTTTGGCTTATTTAATAGACTAGGTTTATTTCATTAAAAAAATAACACTAAATCGTTTCTAGTTTCTAGACCAGTGCTGTCCAATAGAAATGTAACATGAGCCATATATGTAATTTAGAATTTTCTAGTAGCCATATTTAAAAAGTAAAAATGAGCAGGTGAAATTAATTTTAATAACATATTTCACCCAGTAAGTATACCCAAAATAGTTCAGTTAACATAAAAGTTGTGAGATATTTTACATTCTTGTTTTCATATCAAGTCTTCAGAATCCAGTGCGTGTATACACTTACTGCACATCTCACTTTGGAGTAGCCATATGTGGCTAGTGACTGCTGTATTGGACAGCTCGGCTCTAGACAGAAGCAGGTGTAATTAATTTAACTTAGTTGTAGTTGTGATAGATTTTGAACTACACTATAGACGTAACTCTAGTTGCGTCGCAGCTGGCTCACAGTGGAGTCCTACCACTGGCAGTTGTAGTGGCTTTGTCAGAGTCATGATATTTCTCAACTCGGGAGCAATTTTGCCCCCCAGGGAACTTTTGGCGATGTCAAGACATTTCTGATTGGGGGTGCTACTGACGTCTAGTGTGTAGAGGATAGGGGTGCTGCTAAACTCCCTACAGTGCATTGGACTGCCTCCCACAGCAAAGAATTGTCCTGCCCAAATGTCTATAGTGCTGAGGTTGAGGAACCCTGTGTTAAACTCACCTGTGGCACAGTGGACTCCCCAAATTTTCCAGTTCTACTCAGTTATCGTGTTTGAAAAAATCTTGGATATTAATGATAAATATTAGTTAGTCTTATCCTGATTATTATCTGGACACAACCTTATCTGTTCTTATAAATTCTTTTTGTAATATTTTCAAAAAGTAATATGATAACCCTAAGAAAGACTCAGAGTGAGAGAGTTATATATCACAATATAATATATATTGTGTTATATATATTATATATTCTATTATATATGATATAGTAGAATGTATAATGATTATCATATATAATAATATATAATTTTCATATATATATAAATATATATAACTATTTTAAAACCTACCCTTATTTCTACAAGTTATATTGCTGAATTTCAGATTAAACAGGAATTAAACATTTTGCCATTCTCACATATAATATATTTCATTGTAACATAGAGTATTTGCTACTCTCAATACCCCCTCCTTGATTTTTCTCCTTTAGCATGTAATGTGTATTATTTCAGTTCATTCTCATTTGTTCTTATTTCTAGTATGGGAAATATAAAAGTGAGCTTTAAATACAGTTTGTAGTAATGAAACATCAGCCTAAACATTAGAAAATGCTAATTAGCTACAAGCACATAGAAACATGAAATTGATTAGTTACTGTACCATAGCCAGCAATTTTGACTGTTATTAATACATGTTCTTTTAATAATTTTAAATAAAATATCTGGATTTCAGGCTACCTTCAAAAGTTTCCTATGGCCTCTGTCATGCCCTCTATTGGACCACTTACCCTATATCAGTTGGGTATTTTGGTTGTAAGCAACAGAAATTCAACTTTGGTTAACTCAAGCAAAATGGGGATATTGGGGAAATTGACAGAGTTAGAAGAAAAATTAAGCCATGCTTTGAAAAGATAGGAACCAAGGATGTTCTAGGATCTACGTAGCAGGAATTAACGGCTCAGTGATGAATCAGTTCTGACTAGTTTTCTATATTTTGTGACTCAGGGAATCCTGGGAAATTTGGTTAGGGGAAGAGTAGGCACTTTAATTGGCAGCCTTAACCAGACTTTACAATGCAGAAGAGAGAAATCTCACAAAATAAATCTGGATTCTGTTTACCAGAAAAATGACAGGGAATATGGAGAGGAAAACATGTGTGAATGTGGAGAGGGTGTCCTCACACCACCACTTGTTCTCTGTGTCCTTTGCATCCTTTTCAGGTCTTTCAGCCACATCCTCCTGTCCATTTTTGAGAGCTTCAGAAGCCCTCTCTCTACCCCCAAGAGGATGTAGTTTTCATATATGTGCCCCTGATCCTCTGTAAGACCTGGTGGCCAGTGTGTATGTACATTCTGCATACCATCTCACTCCTCATGTGTCAGATTCTTTCACCCTTTCCTGCTTCACCTATGCTGGAAGGTAAACATCCTTGCTTCCAGCACTTGTGATGAAATATTCCTGGAGTTCATTACTCAAGCTTATGCTTCTTTTTTTTGAGGAGGAGGAGGATTGGCCCTGAGCTAACATCTGTTGCCAATCTTCCTCCTTTTTTCCTTTTTTCTCTGGAAAGCCCCAGTAGATAGTTGTATGTTGTAGTTGTACCTCCTTGTAGTTGTTCTATGTGGGACACTGCCCCAGCATGACTTGATGAGCAGTGAGTAGGTCCACACCCAGGATCTGAACTGGTGAACTCCAGGCTGCAGAAGCAGAGCATGCAAACTTAACCACTATGCCGCTGGGCTGGCCCCATTCTTTTAAAAACTAATTAGCATGTATAAGCTGAACAATAAGTTTGCAGATCAGTGTCTATCTTTGGTGATAGAAAGTAATCAAATAGGTATACCCTGGGACCTGTGCTTCCACTTGAAACCAAGAACTAAGGAGTTAAAAAATCTTGCCTAGAGCAAAAACTTTAAGATAAGCTTTGCTAACTGCAGTTATATGTGTTAAACATAATCAACTGCTCAAAACTAACCAGACCTTTCTGTCCCTTAGTATATGAGTGAGCCATCTTTCCCAGGAAGTCAGGGTCCAGATGCCAAGATTCAGTCTCACAAGACCAAATGCAGGCTGAAGATAAAAACCATAAAAGTTCAGACAGTCAAGGAAAAAGAAATTAAGTCTCCAAGGCCAAACACAGGCTGCTGGGAAGGTGCCAACCAGCATGGCCACATGCTCCCTCTCCCCTACCTAGAACCCCAGCACATGCTTCCTCTTCCCTATCTAAAACCCCAGCAGATGCTGTCCCTCCCCTACCTAAACCCCAGCAGATGCTATCCTGTACCTAAAACCCCAGATAAAAACCTCTACGTTTTTTCCTTCGAGAAGATGTACCTGAGTTCTAACTCCCATCTCCTCATCTGATTGTCTTTTGATAAAAAGACAAAAACCTTTCCTTGCCACAAGCCTGGCATTTCCAGTTTTGGGCCCTCCTGTGCAACAGGTAAATGAACCTGTGTTTGTGTTCAGTAACACCCTTCAGATGTGGAAAGATGAAGACACTGTTACTCTTATTCTAGCAACAAGGAAAAAAAAATCACTTTTCTTACACCCATCAGAGAAGGCAACCAAAGATACCAAATTCTAGAGTGACAAGTCCTTTCAAGGAGAGACAGGATACATGAGCTTTTAACCTTTGGCAGAGAATAGGAGGCTGCCACTAAAGGAAGTAAAAAGAAATCATCAAGAACTTGGAACAGGAGATGGTGTCAAGATGGTGGTGTAGGCAGATTCTGAACTCAGCTCCTCCCACAGACACAACGAATTTACAACTACTCTTGGAAGAATCACCCCTAAGAACTGGAAACTGGATAAAAAGAACCCCCACAACAAGGGACAGTGCTGCTTGAGGTAGAAGAGGCAGAAATTCCTTTCTGGAGAGAAAAAAGCCACCTCCTAGACATGACACTTCATGGCTGGTCAGAAGCAATCTTAAGGTACAAAACCTTCCCTGGAGGAGTGGGGGATCTGAGGTGGGGAGCATTACCACAATAAGCAGCTTTTGGACTCAGCACAGCCGAGACAAGTGTCATAATACCTGGCTTTGCTCCCTATTAACAACAATGGGGGACACCCCCAGAAAAGCTGTCAGTCATAAGGGGGGAAAAAAGCCTGCTCTTAAAGGGCCCATGCACAAATTTACCCATTTCAGAAAGAAACCTAAAATCACCAGAAAGAAAGGTGCATGGTCCTTGTATGAAAAGAGACTGACCTGATAGGCTCTGGGTGCATCTCAGAGGTGAGACCTCTCCAAGGACTGAGACATTGGCAGCAACCATTATTGTGACCTAGTACAGGCGTGCTGACATAGATGCTGGCAGATGCCATTGGAGTTCTTCCCCTGGCCTGTTAGCCCAGGAGTCTTCCCCACCCACTAGAGCACTGATTTAATCAACTCAACCAGGGCGGGCAGCCTGCCCTACAGACTGGCCTCACCCAACAGCAAGCTCTTGGGCAACTTGTGGGCCCACATAGGTGGGGTGCGTGGAACCTCTGCAACCTAGCAAGTGGGTCCACCTCTGTAGGGCTGGGCATGCATGAGGGGTGGGCTTGCATTGGCAGAGTGTGTGGGGCCTCTGCAGTGGGGTGAGTAGCTCCACTGCAGTGGGACAAGTGGGTCCACTCCAGTGGGTCAGGGCACATAAATAGGGCAGGACTGCGTTGATGGGGTGTGTGGCCCTGCAGGCAGTGGGGCCTGTTAGCTGCAGCAGACTTATGCTTCTCAAATGGCCACATAGGGGGTCAGCCCCACATTCTAAAGCCTGAAAAAGTTGGTTGCTCCCATGCCTGGGGCTACCCCACTCAGCTGCAACCCTGAGAGAGCTGAAAATAGCCTTGCAGGCTGGAGGCCTATGGCAATTGTAAGCCCCTGAGCCTAGCAACCACACACTGGGGGCCTACTTAACAGAAAAACTGCAATAGGAATGTCCTATGAGACCTTGCAGCCAACTGTGCTGGGGCTCCCCATGCCTGATAAAGTGGCTGAAAGAACCATAGCATCCACAGGAAGCTGAGCATTACAACCAGCCAGCCAGGAGAACAGCCTAGACTCCTGGGGCACCTGCAGCAAGAGCAACCCTGCCATAACAGAAGGACACATGTAGCCCACACAGAGGACACTCCTGGCACATTTGGAACTGGTGATGAGAGGGAAGCACACTGCTGGACCTCATAAGGCATCTCTTACATAAGGCCACCTCTTCCAGATCAGGAGCTGTAGTTGACTTACCTAATACATATATAAGCACAGAGAAAGAGGCAAAATGAGAGACAAAGTAATACATTCCAAGTAAGGGAACAGGGCAAAACCCCAGAAAAAGAATTAAATGAAACAAATAAAGAATCTACCTGACAAAGAGTTCAAACAGAGTCAGAAGGGTGCTCACTGATCTTGGAAGGAGAATGGATGAACTCAGAACTTCAACAAAGAATTGGGAAATAAAAAAAAATCAGAAATGAAGAATACAATACTGGAAATGAAAAATTGACTAGAGGGACTCAAAATCAGAGTAGATGATACAAAACAGATCAGCGAGGTGGACAAAAGACTAGAGGAAATCACCCAAGCTGAAGTGATAAAAAGGAATTCAAAAGAATGAGGAAAGTTTAAGGGACCTCTGGGACAACATCAATTGCACTGACATCTATGTTATAGGTGTCCCAGAGGAGAAGAGAGAAACAAAGGGGCAGAGAATCTATTTGAAGAGATAATAGCTGAAAACTTTCCTAGCGTCAGGAAGGAAACAGACATCCGGGTACAGGGAGCACAGAGAACACCAAACAAGATAAGCCTAAGGAGGCCCACACTAAGACACATCATAATTAAAATGTCAAGAATTAAAGATAGAGAATCCTAAAAGCTGCAAGAGAAAGGCAACAAGTTACTTACAAAGGAAACTCCATAAGGCTGTCAGCTGACTTCTCAGCAGAAACCTTACAGGCTAAAAGGCAGTGGCATGGTGTGTTTAAAGTGCTGGAAGGAAAAAACTTACAGCCAAGAATACTCTACCCAGCAAGGTTATAATTCAGAATGGAAGGAGAGATAAAGAGTTTCCAAACAAGCAAAAATTAAAGGAATTTATCACCAAGAAACTAGCTTTACAAGAAACGCTAAAGGGACTTATTTAAGTGGAAAAGAGAAGATCACAAATAGGAATAAGAAATTTATCAAATAAATAAATAAAACCACTGGTAAAGGCAAATTTACAGAAAAGGTAGCAGATCAACTACCTATGAAACTACTATGCAGATTAAAAGACAAAAGTACTAAAATTAGCTATTTCCATGACAAGAGGGTAATGGATACACATGCACAAAAAACAGGTTAAATATGATATCAAAAACAAAATGTGGGAGGAGGGGAGTAAAAGGGTAGAACTTTTAGAAAGAGGTCACACTTAAGAGACCATCAACATAATATAGATTGCTATATACATAGATTATTCTTTATGAACCTCATGGTAATCACAAACCAGAAACATACAATAAATACACAAAAAAATTAAGAGAAAGAATTGAAACAATACTAAAGAAAGCCATCAAACCACAGGGGAAGAGAGCAAGAGAAGAAGAAAGGAAGAGAAAAGAACTATTAAAGCACCCAGGAAAAAAAGTATCAAAATGGCAATAAGTACATTCTTATCAGTAGCTACATGAAATATCAATGGACTAAATGCTCCAATCAAAAGGCATAGTGTGGCTGATTGGATATAAAAACAAGACCCATATATATGCTGCATACAAGAGACACACTTCAGACCTAAAGACACAAACTCAAAGTGAAGGGATAGAAAAAGATACTCCATGCAAGTGGTAATGAAAATAAAGCTGGATAGCAATACTTATCTCAGACAAAACAGACTAAAACAAAAACTAACAAGAGACAAAGAAGGGCACTACATACTGTTAAAGGGAAAAATCCAACAAGAGGACATAAAACTTGTAAATACCTATGCACACAACATAGGAGTACATAAATTAACAGACATAAAGGGAGAAATAGATGGTGAAACAATAATAGTTGTGGAATTTAACACTCCACTTACAGCAATGGATAGATCACCTAAACAGAAGAACAATAAGGAAATATTGCCCTTAAACAACACATTAGGCCAGATGGACTTAGTAGATATATATTCCATCTGAAAACCAGAGAATACACATTCTTTTCAACTGCACATGGAACATTGTCCAGGATAGATCACATATTAGGCCACAAAACAAGTCTCAATACATTTAAGAAGATGGAAACAACCAAGCATCTTTTCTGACCACAATGGCATGAAACTAAAAGTCAACTACAAGAAGAAAATCAGAAAAACCACAAATAGGTGGAGATTAAACAAAATGCTACTGAACACTGATAGGGTCAATGAAGAAATCAAAGGGGAAATCAGAAAATAGCTGGAGACACATGAAAATGCAACATGCCAAAATTTATGGGTTACAGCAAAACTGGCTCCAAGAGGGGAGTTTATAGCAATACAGGCCTACCTCAACATACAAGAAAAATCTCAATCTAACAGTGCACCTTGAGGAACTGGAAAAAGAAGAATAAACAGAGCCCCAAATCAGTAGAAGGAAGGAAATAATAAAAATTATGGCAGAAATAAATGAAATAGAGACTAAAAAAAACCTTAGGAAAAAATCAATGAAACTAAAAGCTAGTTCTTTGAAAAGATAAGCAAAATTGGCAAGCCTTTAGCTAGGCTCACCAAGAAAAAAAGAATGGTCAAATAAAATTAGAAATTGGAGAAATTACAATGGACATCTCAGACATAGAAAAGATTATAAGATACTACTACAAAAAGCTATACATCAACAAATTGGATAATCTAGAAGAGATGGATAAATTCTTAGAATTACACAACCCTCCAAAACGGAATCAAGAGTAAATAGACAATTTGTATAGGTCAATCACCAGTAAGCAGATTGAAACAGTAATCAAAAACCTCCAAAAAATAAAAGTCCAGGACCAGATGTCTTCCCTGGTGAATTCTACAAAACACTTAAAGAAGACTTAACCTATCCTTCTCAAACTCTTCCAAAAAATTGAAGAAGAGCGAAAACTTCCTAACTCATTCTACGAAGCCAACTACCGTGATATGAAAACCAGACAAGGACAACACAAGGAAAGAAAATTACAGGCTAATATCACTGATGAACATTCATCCAAAATCATCAAAATACTACCAAATCAAATACAACAATACATCAAAAAGATCATATACCATGATCAAGTGGGATGCAGGGATTGTTCAACATCTGCAAATCAATCAACATGATACACCGCATTAACAAAAGAATAAAAATCACATCATCATCTCGATACAGAGAAAGTGTTTGACAAGATCCATCATCCATTTATGATAAAAACCCTGAATAAAGTGGGTATAGAAGAAAAGTACCTCAACATAATAAAAGCCATATATGACAAATCCACAGCTATATCATTCTCAATGGAGAAAAACTGAAAGCTATCCCTCTAAGAACAGGAACCAGACAAGGATGCCCACTTTCACCACTCTTATTTAACATAGTATTGGAAGTCCTAGCCAAAGCAATCAGGCAAGAAAAAGAAATAGAAGAGATCCAAATTGGAAAGGAAGAGGTGAAAATGTCACTATTTGCAGATAACATGATTTTATAGATAGAAAACCCCAAAGAATCCAGCAAAAACCTTTTAGAAATAATAAATGAATATGGGAAAGTAGCAGGATACAAAATCAACATACAAAACGCAGTTGTGTTTCTATACACTAAGAATGAAGTAGAAAGAGAAATTATGAATACAATCCAATTTACATTGCAACAAAAAGAATAAAATACCTAGGAAAAACTTAAAGAGGTGAAAGACCTGTATACTGAAAACTATAAAACATTGTTGAAAGAAATAGAAGACAAAGAAATGGAAAGAAATTCTGTGCCCTTGGATTGGAAGAATTAACATAGTTAAAATGTCCATACTTGCTAAAGCAATCGACAGATTCAATGAAATCCCTATCAAACTTCCAATGACATTTTTCACAGAAATAGAGCAAAGAATCCTAAAATTTATATGGAACAACAAAAGACCCCAAAGAGCCAAAGGAATCCTGAGAAAAAAGAACAAAGCTGGAGGTATCACACTTGCTAATTTCAAAATATACTACAAAGCTATGGTAATCAAAACAGCATGGTACTGGCACAAAAACACACACAAATCAATGGAACAGAATTGAGAGCCCAGAAATCAACCCATACATCTATGGACAACTAATTTTTGACAAGGGAGCCAAGAACATACAATCGAGGAAGGAAAGTCTCTTCAATAAATGTTGTTGGGAGAACTGGACAGACACCTGCAAAAGAATGAAAGTAGACGATTATCTTGCACCATACACAAAAATTAACTCAAAGTGGATTAAAGAGTTGAATGTAAGACCTGAAACCATGAAACTTCTAGAAGAAAACTTAAGCAGTGTGCTCTTAGACATCAGTCTTAGCAGCATATTTTCATGTACCATGTCTGACCAGGCTAGGGAAACAACAGAAAAAAATAAACAAATGGACTACATCAAACTAAAAAGCTTCTGCACAGCAAGGGAAACCATCAACAAAATGAAAGACAACCTAACAATTGGGAGAAGATATTTGCAAACCATATATCTGATAAGGGGTTATCCAAAATATGTAAAGAACTCATACATCTCAACAAGAAACAAACAACCCCATTAAAAAGTGGGCAAAAGATCTGAACAGACATTTCTCCAAAGAAGATATACCTATAGCCAACAGGAACATGAAAAGGTGTTCAGCATCACTAACTATCAGGGAAATGGAAATCAAAACCACAATGAGATATCACCTCACGCCTGTCAGAATGGCTATAATTGACCTAACAAGAAATAACAAGTGCTGGAGAGGGTGAGGAGAAAAGGGAACTCTCATACACTGCTGGTGGGAGTGCAAACTGGGGCAGCCACTATGGAAAACAGTATGGAGATTCCTCAAAAACTCAAGAATAGAAATACCATATGATCCAGCTATTCCACTGCTGGGTATTTATCCAAAGGACATGAAAACACGAATGTGTAAAGATATATGCACCCCTGTGTTCATTGCAACATTATTCACAATAGCCAAGACTTGGAAGCAACCTACATGCCCATTAAGGAATGAATGGATCAAGGAGATGTGGTATATATACTCAATGGAATACTATACAGCCTTTTAAAAGGATGAAACTTGGCCATTTATGACAACATGGATTGACCTTGAGGGTATTATGCTAAGCAAAGTAAGTAAGAGGGAAGAATTCAAATACCATATGATCTTACTCATAAATAGAAGATGAAAACAAAACAAACACATAGAGACAGAGATTGGATTGGTGGTTACCAGAGGGGAAGGAAGGAGGGTGAAAGGGATGATTAGGCACATGTGTGTGGTGATGGATTTTAATTAATGTTTGGGTGGTGAACATGATGTGATCTACACAGAAATCAAAATACAATGATGTACACCCCAAATTTATATAATGTATAAATCAATGTTACTGCAATAAGAAAGAAAATAACT
This sequence comes from Tapirus indicus, assembly GCA_031878705.1. Lineage (NCBI taxonomy): Eukaryota > Metazoa > Chordata > Mammalia > Perissodactyla > Tapiridae > Tapirus > Tapirus indicus. Next base: position 137,041,564 of record CM062923.1, read on the forward strand.
TGGAATAGTCTAAGTTTTTACCCTACCTACAGGTTATAAGTTAACTTGCCACAGTTTCCTGAATTGGAGATAAAGGACTTTATTACTCACTATAGTAGCATACCTCAGAGTGTCAGTATTTGTGCTTATCCCTAGTACTACAGTGCAATGAGAAGAGGGCCAGGTGACACCTATACAGGCAGTGGGTTGCACCACATAGGAGGAACCCTGAGGTCAGGTAACCTAAATATTTTATATAATGGGTATTAAGCATGCCTGCCCTTTGCTCTGGAGGGAGACTTCTCTTTTAGAGTGGACAGTAATCAAGCCTGTCTTTCCTTAAGAGGGAGGTGATATCTCTCTTTTTCCACCTGAAAATGTAGTCTAGAACAAAGGCAGTCAGTGCTTTTATTCACAAATCATCCAGGAACGTGAAAGAATCAGGAAGAATTGTCCCCCAACAGAAATCAACAACAACAAAAAAGAAGCCTTTAAAGGTCAAGTGTGAACTAAAATATTAGCTTAGAATAAGTAGGAGCCCTGACATGACAGTGGTTAACTTTCACTCGAGAGCTCCTTGCTACAAGCCTTCACTGCATGCTAATGAGGATTAGGGCAGGAGCCTGGCAAGAAGAAACCCTCACTGACACAGGCATGCAGGTAGTGGTTGATAAAATGATACTGGGTGAGAGATGTGAAACTGCCCACTTCCTCAGACCTTCCTCTTGTATGAGTAAAGGCCATTAGCCACTGGGGGAGAGACAGCAAACCTTCCTGCCTCCAAGGCTCAGGCAAAGATCCACTGCCTCTGGGAGAGGGGTAAATGCAAAAAGCTTTTGCCCTTGGGGAGACTTAGAAAACCTCTTGGGCCCAGGATCCTGCACCAATACCAAGTAGAGATCTGCTGTTGCTGGGAGAAGTGCAGGAACATTTCTCTGGTTCAAGAACTGTGAGAAGTACTCCACCATGTTTGGCTGCCATGGGGGAGGGGGTAGAAATTCTGAGAAGGCCCTACCCTAGAGCCCAGGTGTACAGGCCCAACCTAAGCCTGACAATGGATCAGGAGAACCAAGAACTTATACCACTACCCATCATCAACTCAGTATCAAATAACAAACAACATGAATTTACCACTTTGAGAGGCACAATATTGTAGGATGACAGGCAAACAGGACTTGCTGAAAGCTGAGGATAGAGCAGGAAAACAAACTCTCTAGACCCCAGTACAAGGTGACAGCAGCCCATCCCTGGAGGAACATGCAGATTGCAGTGCACCAAAGGTTTCCAAACCTGTTTTGACTGACTAGGTTTACTCAGTCCCCCACACTAGTGGCCAAGTGTGTTATTTATGTGTCTCTACTATTGTCTACAAGATGTGTGGCCTTCAATCAAAAATTCTAAGACTGGGGGCCGCCCGGTGGCGCAGCGGTTTAGTTTGTGCTTGGCAGCCCGGGGTTCGCGAGTTCGGATCCCGGGCGCCCACCGACGCACTGCTCGTCAGCCATGTCGTGACGGCATCCCATATAAAGTAGAGGAAGATGGGCACAGATGTTAGCCCAGGGTCAGTCTTCCTCAGCAAAAAGGGGAGGATTGGCGACGGATGTTAGCTCAGGGCTGGTCTTCCCCACAAAAAAAAAAAAATTCTAAGACTGAAAAAATGTAAGAGAAAATCCATTCTCAAGAGATGAAACAAATGACAAAGATGACCCAGATATTGGAACTGTAAGACAGAGGCTTTAAAATAACTATGATTAATGTGTTAAAGGATTTGGTGGAAAAGATGGGCAACCTACATGAACAGTTGGGGAATTTCAGCTGTGATGGAAATGCTATAAATTAAAAAACGTGCTAACAGCAATGAAGAATCCCTTTGGTGGGCTAATCAGTAGACTCAGAGCTGAGGAAAGAATCTGACCTTGAAGATGTGTCATTGGAAATTATCCCAGGTGAAATACAAAGAGAAAAAAATGAGTGAATAAAACAAGACAGAGGATTCAAAAGCCGTAGGATAGTATCAGTCTAAGATACATGTCATTGGAATTCCAGAAGAAGAGAGAGAAAACAGAGCAGAACTATTTGAAGAAATAATGGCTGAGAAACTTCAAAAATTAATAAAAGACAACAAATCACAGATCTAAGATGCTCAGAGAACCCCAAGCAGGATAATTCAAGATAATCAAAAACACCTAGACATATCATTAGTTACTAAAACCCAAAGATAAAGATAAAATCTTGACAATACCCAGAGCAAAGAAACAGATTCCCATTCTCCACTCTCTCATTCTCTCTCTCCTTTTTACAACCCTTTTAAATATATAAAAGTCATTCTTAGCTCAGGGGCCATAGAAAAATAGGCCATGGGCTGGATTTGGCCTGCTGATGATAATTTACCAACCTCTAGTCTAAAGCAAAAACTTTAACAATATATTGTGAGATTTATACATATGTAAAAGTAAAATCTGTGACAATAGCAGAACAAAGAATGAGAAGGAGGAAATAGAAGTTACTGTAGTAGTGGTCTCACTTTATGTGAAGTGGTATAATACTCTTTAGAGGTAAATTGTGGTAATTTAATGATGTTTGTAAGCCCTTGAGCAATCACTGAAATTAAAAAAGAGATGTAACTAATTAGCCAATAGTAGAGATAAAATGGAATCATAAAAAAAATCCAAAAGAAAGCAAGACAGTAATAAAAATGGGACAAGTAGGAAACACCTAGCAAAATAGTAGACTTAAATCCACCCATAGCTATACATATATTAATGGAAATGGTCTACAGATCCCATTTAAAATACAGAAATTTTCAGATTACATTTAAAAATAATTATACTCTCTCTAAAAAAAAAACCCCCTTTAAACATGAAGATGTAAATAGGTTACAAATAAAAGGATGGGAAGTGATACAACTTGCAAACACTAATCAAAAGATAGCTGGAGTAGTTGCTATGTTAATAGACAAAACATTTCAGAACAAGGACTATTAATGGATAAAGTGGGATGTTATGTGATGATAAAGAGGTCAATTCATCAAGAGGATGTAACAATTTTAAACATGCATGCATCGAAAAGGAGATCTTTTAAAAACTGATGGAGCTGCAAGGAAAAATAGTTGGAGATGTCAACACTCACTAATTGATATAACATGTAAACAGAAAATCTATAAGGATATAAAAGACCTGAATAATAATCAACTTTACTTATTTGACATTTATAGGACATTCTATTCAACAACAGAATACACATTCCTTTTCAAATGCACATGGAATATTCCTCAAGGTAGATTATATTCTGGGTCATACAATAAATCTAAACTAACTGAAGAGATTGAACTCATACAAAGTTTGTTCTCTGACCACAAAAGAATTAAACTAGAAATCAATAACAAAGATACCTAGAATTTTCCCAAAGTTTTGGGAGTTAACACACTTCTAAATAACCATGGGTCAAAGAAAAAGTCACAAGAGAATTAGACAAATCTTGAATGAAAATAAAAACCCAACATATCAAAATGTGTGACACAGTTAAAGCAGGGCTAACAGAGAAATATATAGCATAAATAGACTAGAAAACAAAAATCTAAATAATCTAAATTCCAATATTAAGAAACTAGAAAATCAGGAGCAATTTATGCCCAAAATAAAAAGAAAGGAAATAATAAAGGTAAAGGAATAAAGCAAAGAAATTCAAAACATAAAAACAACAGACAGAAATTAATGAAACCAAAAGCTGATTTTTAAACATTTATTTTGTTGAGGTTGTAACAGTTTATAACATTGGGAAATTTCATTTGTACATTATTATTTGTCAGTCACCATATATACGTGCCCCTTCACCCCTTGTGCCCACCCAGTAACCCCCTTCCACTTTGGTAACCACTAATCTGTTCTCTTTGTCCCTGTGTTTATCTTCCACATATGCGTGAAATCATACAGTGTTTCTTTCTCTGTCTGGCTTATTTTGTTTAACATAATACCTGCAAGGTCCATCCATGTAGTTGCAAATGGGACAATTTTGTCTTTTTTGTGGCTGAGTAGTATTCCATTGTATATGTATCCTACATTTTCTTTATTCCTTTGTCAATTGTTGGGCACTTGGGTTGCTTCCACGTCTTGGCTATTGTAAATAATGCTGCAATGAACATAGGGGTGCATAAGTCTCTTTGAATTGTTGATTTCAAGTTCTTTGGATAATACCCAGTAGTGGGATAGCTGGGTCATATGGTATTTCTATTTTTAATTTTTTTGAGAAATCATACTGTTTTCCATAGTGGATGCACCAGTTTGCATCCCCACCAGCAGTGTATTGAAGGTTCCCTTTTCTTCACATCCTCTCCAACACATGTTGTTTTTTATTTTGGTAATTATAGCCATTCTAACAGGAGTAAGGTGATATCTCATTGTAGTTTTGTTTTGTGAGGAAGACCGGCCCTGAGCTAACATTTCTTGTCAATTCTCTTCTTTTTGCTGAGGAAGATTGGCCCTGAGCTAACATCTGTGCCCATTTTCCTCCATTTTGTATGTGGGATGCCACCACAGCATGGCTTGATCAGTGGTGCATTGGTCCGTGACCAGGATTCAAACCTGCATGAAGCTGAAGCAAAGCACATGAACTTAATCACTATGGCACCGAGCTGGTCCCTCATTGTAGTTTTGATTTTCATTTCCGTAATGATTAGTGATGTTTTAACATCTTTTCATGTGCCTGTTGGCCTTTTATATATCTTCTTTGGAAAAATGTCTCTTCACATCCTCTGCTCATTTTTTGATTGGGTTGTTTTTTTGTTGATGAGTTGTGTGACTTCTTTATATATTTTGGAGATTAACCCCTTGTCAGATATATGATTTGCAAATATTCTCTCCCAGTTGATAGGTTCTCTCTTCATTTTGTTCCTGGTTTCCTTTGCCTTGCAGAAACTCTTTAGTCTGATGTAGCCCCATTTATTTATTTTTTCTTTTCTTTCACTTGCTCAAGTAGACATGGTATTTGAAAAGATCCTTCTAAGACCAATGTCAAAAAGTGTACTGCCTGTATTTACTTCTAGGAGTTTTATGGTTTCATGTCTTACCTTCAAGTCTTTAACCCATTTTGAGTTAATTTTTGTGTATAGGAAAAGATAGTGCTCTACTTTCATTCTTTTGCATGTGGCTGTCCAGTTTTCCCACCACCATTTATTGAAGAGACTTTTTCCATTGTATATTCTTGGCTCCTTTGTCAAAGATTAGCTGTCTGTAAATGTGTGCTTTTATTTCTGGGCTTTCAATTTTGTTCCATTGATCTGTGTGTCTGTTTTTGTACCAGTACCCTGCTATTTTGATTACTATAGCTTTGTGGTTTATTCTGAAGTCAGGGATTGTGATGCCTCCAGCTTTGTTCTTTTTTCTCAGGATTGCTTTAGCTATTCAGTGTCTTTTGTTGCCTCATATGAATTGTGGGGATTCTTTGTTCTATTTCTGTTAAGAATGTCATTGGGATTCTGATTGGGATTGCATTGAATCTGTAGATTGCTTTAGGTAGTATGAACATTTTACCTATGTTTATTTTTCTAATCCTTGTGCATGGAATATCACTCCATTTCTTTATGTCATCATTGATTTCTTTCAAACATGTCTTATAGTTTTCATTGTATAGGTCTTTCACCTCCTTATTTAAATTTATTCCTAGATATTTTCTTCTTTTTGTGACAAATGTAAATGGTATTATATTCTTAAGTTCTCTTTCTGTTAGTTTATTATTATAGTATGGAAATGCAACTGATTTTTGTAAGCTGCTTTTGTACCCTGTAACTTTGCTGTAGTTGTTGATCATTTCTAATAGTTTTATGATGGATTCGTTAGGGTTTTCTATATATCAAATCATGTCATCTGCAAATAGTGGGAGTTTCACTTCTTCCTTGCCAATTTGGATAGTTTTTATCTCTTTTCCCTGCCTAATTGCTCCGGCCACAACCTCCAGTACTATATTGAATAAGAATAGTGACTGGGCACTCTTCTCTTGTTCCTCTTGTCAGAGGAACTGATTTCAGATTTTTACCATTGAGTATGATGTGGGCTGTGGGTTTGTCATATATGGGTTTTATTATGTTGAAGTACTTTCCTTCCATACCCATTTTATTGAGAGTTTTTATCATAAATGGATACTGGATCCTGTTAAATGTTTTCTCTGCATCTATTGAGATGATCATGTGGTTTTTATTCCTCATTTTCTTAATGTGTATCACATTGATGGATTTGTAGATATTGAACCATCCCTGCTTCTCTGGTATAAATCCCACTTGATCACGGTGTATGATCCTTTTAATGTATTGCTGTATTCTGTTTGCCAGTATTTTGTTGAGGATTTTTGCTTCTATGTTCATCAGTGATATTAGCCTATAATTTTCCTGCTTTGTGTTGGCCCTGTCTGGCTTTGGGATCAGGGTGATATTGGCCTCTTAGAATGGGTTAGGAAGCGTTCCTTCCCCTTCAGTTTTTTTGGAGTAGTTTGAGAAGGATAGGTATTAAATCTTCTTTGAATGTTTGATAGAATTCTCCAGAGAAGCCACCTGGTCCTGGACTTTTGCTTTTTGGGAGGTTTTTGGTCACTGTTTCAATCTCTTTACTTGTGATTGGTCTATTCAGATTCTCTATTTCTTCTTGATTCAGTTTTGGGGGTTGCATGAGTCTAAGAATTTATCCACTTCTTCTAGATTGTCCAGTTTGTGGGCATATAGTTTTTCATAGTATTCTCTTATAATCCTTTTTATTTCTGTGGTATCTCTTGTAATTTCTCCTCTTTCATTTCTAATTCTATTTATTTGCGCCTTCTCTCTTTTTTTCTTAGTGAGTCTGGCTAAGAGTTTGTCAATTTTGTTTATCTTCTCAAAGAACCAGCTCTTAGTTTCATTGATCCTTTCTACTGTTTTTGTTGTTGTTTATTTCAATTTCATTTATTTCTACTCTAATTTTTATTATTTCCCTTCTTCTGCTGACTTTGGGCTTTGTTCTTCTTTTTCTAGTTCTGTTAGGTGTAGTTTAATATCGCTTATTTGAGATTTTTCTTGTTCATTACTGTGGGCCTGAATTGCTCTGAATATCCCTCTCAGGACCACTTTTGCTGCACCCCATATCAGTTGGTATGGTGTATTTTCATTTTCATTTGTCTCCAGATATTTTTTTATTTCTCCTTTGATTTCTTCATTGATCCATTCGTTGCCCAGTAGCCTGTTGTTTAGTCTCCACATATTTGTCACTTTTCCTGCTTTTTTCTTGTAGTTGATTTCTAGTTTCATAGCTTTATGGTAGGAAAAGATGCTTGATATGATTTCATTCTTCTTAAATTTATTAAGGCTTGCTTTGTTTCCCAACATATGGTCTATCTTTGAGAATGTTCCTTGTGCATTTGTGAAGAATGTCTATTCTGCTGGTTTTGGATGGATGTTCTATATATATATCTATTAAGTCCATCTGGTCTAGTTTTTCATTTAATTCCACTATTTCCTTGTTGACTTTCTGTCTGGATGATCTATCCACTGATGTAAGTGGGGGTGTTGAGGTCCCCTACTATAACTGTGTTGTGTTAATTTCTCCCTTTAGGTCTGTTAATAGTTGCTTTTTGTACTTTGGCGTTCCTGTGTTAGGTGCATACATATTTATAAGTGTTATGTCCTCTTGGTGGAGTGTCCCTTTTATCATTATATACTACCCCTCTTTGTCTCTCATTGCCTTTTTTATCTTGAAGTCTGCTTTGTCTGATATAAGTATGGCAACACCTGCTTTCTTTTGTTTGGCATTAGCTTGGAGTATCATCTTCTGTTCCTTCACTCTGAGCTTTGTTTATCTTAGAGCTGAGAGGTGTTTCCTGGAGGCAGCACATTTTTGGGTCTTGTTTTTTAATCCATCCAGTCACTCTGTGTCTTTTGATTGGACAGTTCACTCCATTTACATTTAGAGTGATTATTGATATACGAGGACTTAATGCTGCCATTTTATCTCTTATTTTCCAGTTCTGTATTTCTCTTGTTTCTCATCCCGTGTATTCCTAACTGCCAATTCAGTTTGGTGGTTCTTTATGACGGTTTCTCAGTTTTCTCTTTATTTATTATTTGTGTCTCTGTTCTGATTTTTTGGTTAGTGGTTACTGTGAGGTTTGTATAAAATATCTCATAGATGAGAGAGTTGATTTTCTGATAGCCTCTTATTTCCTTAGTCTAAGCAGTTTCCATCCCTTTCCTCTTCCCTAAGTTATTGTTGTCACAACTTATTCCATTTTGTGTTGTGAGTTTGTGGTTAAAATGAAGTGATTATAGTTATTTTTTGTTTTCCTTCCATTTATCTGTAATATTATAATTAAGTGTTTGCTAACCTGTTCTGATAGAGAGCTGCAATTTTCTGATTTTGTCTGCCTGTTTATCTCCCTGCTCAAGGCTTTGTAAACCTTTTCTTTTTCAGGTATGAGAGCCTTCTTGATAATTTCTTGTGGTGGTGGGGTCTTGTGATCATGAACTTCCTCAGCTTTTGTTTATCTGGGAAAGTTTTTATTTCTCCATCATATGAAGGATATTTTTACTGGATAGAGTGTTCTTGGCTGAAAATTTTTGTCTTTCAGAATTTTGAATATATAATTTCACCCTCTCCTAGCCTGTAAGCTTTCTACTGAGAAATCTGCTGAAAGCCTGATAGGGGTTCCTTTGTAGGTTATTTTCTTCTGCCTTGCTGCCCTTAATATTTTTGTCTTTGCCATTGACTTTTGCCAGTTTTACTATTATATGCCTTGGAGAAGGTCTTTTAACATTGATGTAATCAGGTGTTCTATTAGCTTCATTTATGTGTAATTCCAGCTCCTTCCCCAGGTTTGGGAGGTTCTCAGCTATTATTCCTTTGTATAAGCTCTCTGCTCCTTTCTCTCTCTTTTCTCCCTCTGGAATACCTGTAATCCTTATGTTGCATTTCCTAATTGAGTTAGATATTTCTCAGGGAATTTCTGCATTTCTTTTTAGTATTAGTTCTCCCTCTTCCTCCATCTGAAGCATTTCTATATTTCTGTCCTCCAGACTAACTCTGTCCTCCATAATATCAGCTCTGTTATTTAAGGATTCCAGATTTTTCTTTATCTCATCCATTGTGTTTTTCATCTCCAACATTTCCGATTTTTTTTATAGTTTCAATATCTTTTGCAAAAAATTCAGTCTGTCTATTAATTTTATTCCTGATTGCATTGAACTGTCTTTCTGAGTTTTCTTGAAACTCTTTGAGTTTCTTTATGATAACTATGTTGAATTTCCTGTCATTTAGATAGTAAATTTCTGTGACTTCAGGATTGATTTCTGCATACTTGTCATTTTCCTTCTGGTCTGGAGTATTAATATACTTCTTTGTGCTATTTGATGGGGTGGACTTGTGCTGTCACATAGTGGTATTATCTGGTCACAGATTCCACCTGATGTCACTGGAGGGGCAGGCAGGAGCTGTGTATTCTGAGCCTACTGTGATCCCTGGCAGCTGTGCCTGACCTTTGGAAGCTGTGCTGACCTGGGCCCATCTACATTTGCCCACTGGCCGCTGCTGCTTTACACACGTGGGCACACAGGTGATTTGGCAGGTGTCCCCTACTCTGGCCTAACAGCCAATCTGTGCACCAGGTTTGGGGTGAGGTGTGCTTTCTTTTGCACATGCAATCCTAGGGCTGCTCCCTCTGCACTGTCTCCTTTCCTGGGCTGCTCGGCTTGAGTAAGACTCTTCTGCAATTGCTTACCCTCCTCAGTTGGAGCATTGCCATGGGCCGGGAGGCAACTCTGAGAGTGAATGAATTCCTGTGGAAGGCTGCCCTTTCCCCCCTCTCCTCTCAGAGTCATGCACCAGCCACCATGCATGGTCTAACAACCTAGATTGTTGCCATTTGGAGAGGGAGAGGAGATCCCCTTACCTCCTTCTACTACCTCTCGGGGATTCAGCACCTCCATCTTCATATGTATGACTGTGTGGATCTCTCAGACATCTATTGTGTTGTGTGAATGTCCTCTCTTGGTTTTTGAATGTTGTTTTTGTTGTACCTTAATGGGGAGAGGCTAAGGAAAGATCTCACTCTGCCATGATGCTGACATCACTCTACCCAAAAGCTGATTTTTTTGAGATGATCAAAAAAACCAGTAAGCCTCTAGCCAGAGTGGGCAAGAAAAAAGAAAGACACAAATTACTAGTATTAGGAACAAGAGAGGGAACATCACTACAGATCCTATAGACACTAAAAGGATAATAAGGTAATATGAACAACTTAATGTAATACATTTGATAAATTAGAGGTGGGCCATTGCTTGTTTTGTAAATAAAGTTTTTTTTGGAATACAACCTTGACCATTTTTTTACATATTGTGTATGGCTGAGTAATTGCAGCAAAGACCATACAACCTGCAAGCCTAAAATATTTGCTATTGAGCACTTTAAGAAAAAGTTTTCCAACCCTTGACTTAGATGGGTTAAAGAAATTCCTTAAAAGATCACAATACCAAATCTCACTCAAGAAGAAAGGTAATGTTCATTACTCTATATCTATTGAAGAAATTGAATTTGTGGTCAAAAACTTCTCCACAAAGAGAGCTCCAGGCCCAGATGGTTTCACTGACAAATTCTACCAAACATTTAAGTAAATATAATATGAATTCTATACAAAGTCTTCCAGAAAAATCAAAGAAGAGGATACACTTGGCCTGTATTACACTGAAATCAAATCGAGACAAAGGCATTACAAGAAAACAACCACTATCCTTCATAGAAATGCACACAAAATCCTTAATAAATATTAGCAAATCTAATCTAACAACATTTGAAACAGTACATTATCACTAAGTGGGCTTTATGTCTAGGATGTAAGGTTGGCTCAATACTGTGAGGCTTACTTAATTAATGTTTTATAAAATAATGCCAAATATCCAAGTCTAAATAACCATGGCTTGTCCCTACTTCAAGTAAAAATGTGTTTTATGAAAAAAAACAACTGGCTAGTTTAGCTCTCAACACAATCACACAATTACTTTTTCTCAAGACAAATACCATACTTTGGGATGCTACAGCATACTTTCCATCTCAGCTGTTAACATTAAAAAGACATGTACCCAAGGTTCAAAATTGAATCAAATTAATAATTTTACTGCTTCATCAAGACATCCAACTGACACCTTTTTTTTACCCCAATACTGCAAGTGTCATAATGACTACTAAATCTGCTGAATTAGGGGAAAGAAAAAAGTATGATTAAATTAAAATAATAAAACATGGAGAAATTACCATTGCTTTTTTCACAAATCTATTAAATCAGCAAAAGTATTTTGCTGACATTTTAGAAATATGGGAAAGTCATTTATCTTGGCAATTGTGACTTTACAAATATAGACAAGTCATTTGAGTTTTCCCAGAACATAAATTGCACCCCTGTGGGAAACTTAAAGTATCAAAATAATTTATATTTGATGACTTATCTTTGACCAAAGAGGGACTCTCTGGATTAAAGACCTCTTGTAAATAAGTTGATTGTAGCTTAATCTATTGTACACTGATTTGGTGGACAGAACCTAGGGTGCCCACCATGGTCACACCCTATATAATGCCCTCATCTCACATGTGAGTGGGACCCGTGACTTGCTTCCAATGAGTATGGCAAAGGCTATGAATGTCACTCCCATGATTACATTACAATATGTATATATAATGCATACATGTCTATTTTGCTACCTTGCACTTAAAGATTCTCTTTGCTGGCTTGATGAAGTAAGTAGGAATTCCTCTAGGCATTTGTTGTAAGCAGCTTCTAGGATCTGAGGGTGACCTCTAGTCAACAGCCAGCAAAACACTTGGGGCCTTCAGTCATACAGCCCAAGGAAATAAATTCTGCTAACAATCTGAATGAATTTGGAAGTGGATTCTTCCCCAGTCAAGCCTCTGGATGAGAATGCAGCTTGTGAAACCCTGAGCAGAGGACACAGTAAATTCATGCCTGGACTCCTGACCCACAGAGATAAAAATGTGTGGAACTGTTTTTGGCAGTATGAATATAACAGCCCCTTCCCTCACAGAACTTACATTCTAGTGCAAGGGACAGAAAATAAACAAGTCAATACACAGTAGTTAGGTGATGACAGCCACTATGACGAAGAATAAGACAATGGGGGATAGGGATTGGTATGGGAGATTGTTTCTTATAGGGAATAGTTCAGGAAGACCTCACTGACAAGATTAAAACTAAAAAGAAGGGAGAAAAACTTAGGGTTACTTGTGAGAAAAAAAAAATGTTCCAGACAGAGGGAATAGCAAGTGCAAAGGCCCTGAGGTGGGAGAAAGCCTGATGAGTTTAAGGAATGCCAAGGAGGTCACTAGCTGTAATGTGAAGAAAAAATAGCAGAAAATGAGTTTGGAGATGTAGCCAGAGGTCTTACCATTCAAGGCCTTGTACATGGCAAAGATCTCACATTCTAAGTGTGGTGGGATGCCCTTAGATGGTTTTGAGTGTCCAGGAGAGTGCTATGATCTGATTTTTCAGCCAGAGTAATTACTCTGACTGCTGATCTGAGAATAGACTGTAGGTGAATAAGGACAGAAGGAGGCAGAATAATTAGAAGACTATTGCAACAGTCTGGATGAGAGTTGAGGGTATGGCTTGGTCTAAGATGGTGAAGGTAGTGAGGATTCTGGATATATTTTGAAAGTATATCTGACAGGATTTGCTGATAGATTAAATGTGAGGAATGAGAGAAAGAGACAAGTCAAGGATGACCCCCAAGATTTTGGGCGGAGTAATTGGAAGATACTATACTATAAACTGAGATACATTAAACAGTACGAGCAGGTTGGGAGGTGGGGCAGGGAATAAGCAGTTTAATTTTCCCCTGTTAGGTTTAAGGTACCTCTTAGACATTCAAGTGGCAATGTCAAGTAGTCAATAGAGTATACAAGTCAAGAGTTGAAAGGAGAGGTCTGATCTGTCGGTGTAAATTTGGGAGTTGTCAGGATATAGTTAATATTCAAAGCCACGAAACTGAATGAGAACACAAGGGAATGAATGTAAGTAGAACAGAAAAGCATTTCAGTTACTGAACCTAAGGCATGCCAACATTTAGGGGTCAGAGAAATGAGCTACTAGCAAAGGACACTGGTTCAAGCCAGAGAGATCAACTTGGAAGTCTCTAGCATGTGGATGGTATTTAAATCGTTAGGAATGGATGAGATGACCTAGAGAAGAAATGTAGTATGAAAGACTGAATCCTGGGGAACCTAAGCATTTTAAGCAGCTTCCAGAGAGGTAGGTTCTCCTCCTACCTCTGGAGGTTATCACTTTAGGGCCTTTACCCAAGAGAGGAGAGTATCTCAAAGAGTGAGTGTTTACTTGCATCAGATAAGACTGAGAGAGCAAGATGTCAAAAAACTGATTTGGCAACAACAGTCATTGGTGACCTTAAAACAAGTAGTTTCAGTGTAGAGTTTGGGGAGGGACATCAGATTGGAGTGGGTTAAGATGTGAATTGGAAAGAGTGGAAGAAGTGCTACAGTGTGGGAAACTTTCCAGAAATTTTGCTACAAGGTAAACAGAGAAATGGGGCAGTGGTAAGAGAGGCATATAGAGCCAGGGTAATTTTTTTTTTTCTTTGTGAGGAAGACCGGCCCTGAGCTAACATCCATTGCTAATCCTCCTCTTTTTGCTGAGGAAGACTGGCCCTGGGCTAACATCCGTGCCCATCTTCCTCCACTTTATATGGGACGCCGCCACAGCATGGCTGACAAGCGGTGCATCAGCAGGCACCCAGGATCTGAACCCGCGAACCCCGGGCTGCCACTGCACCACTGGGCCAGCCCCCAGGGTAATTTTTTTTAGGATGGAGGCCACTTAAAAATAGAAGATGGGGATAATCAAAGGAGGGAAGTCTTTCATAAAGGGGGTGAGGCTAAGATCCAGAGTTCAGGTGGAGAGATTGCTCTTCAGTAGGAGGAGGGACATTGTCTTAGTAGTAAAAGGAGGAGAGAGGAATAAGATGGGTGTGGGCAGGGTAGATTTGCATAGTTGGTGATAGGAAAGTAGAGTTTCTGCCTAATTCATTCTATGTTGTCAATGTAGTATACAACAAGGTCATAAGCTGAAAATGAGACAGGGCAATGAGGTAGGAAGTTTGAGGAGAAAAGAGAAAGTGTAAAATAGTCAACTTTGAAAGTGGGAAACTAGAGAAATAAAGTTGCTTTGATGGGCAATATTAAGAGCCCATTTGAGGTTGAATCACAAAGTTAACGTGAATTTACTCTGCCTTGTGATGTAATTTTTCTCCAGTTGTGTTCAGCTATCAGAGACAGCTGAGAGACGGCAGATACTTGAATTCTTCCAGCCTTGTCAAGCTTTGCCAAGCAAGCATGATGGGGTAAGTGTGGGAGAATAGGGGTGAGAGTGGCAGAAAATAGGTAATTGAGAGCTTGTGTTAGCAGGTGACTAAATGATGGGCCATGGAATCTAAGCCAAAGAGATAAATGAAGACAGGAAGGGTCTAAGTAGAAAGTTGAAAGTGGCAACATCAATGGATTGAAGGTCATGATATGGCTGATGAACTAGTGTTCTTTCTATATGTTTTGTGTGGAATTTTGAGCCTTAAAATGTTAACACATTTCTAAAGACTTGATTCAATTCTTCTGTGATTGGTAGATTTCCCCTGAAGGAAGCCAATAGGAGAGAACTACTTTTGTCAGAATTTTATTCTCTGTGGAATATTTGATGTTTCCAGCTTTTAGGCCACGTTAGTGTTGAAGGCTACAACCAAAATTGATTGGGCATAATAATAGCTATTTTTGAGTCAGAACTCCAGTTCTCTGCATGTTCCTACCTTTCCCTAGCCTAGTCCTGCAGTGGCAAATTCTAAAGCATCCACAAAATCTCCCTGTTCTCTCATTACTAAAGTCTTCCTTGGATATTTTAACATTGGCTTTCACACCATTTCCTCTTTTGTGGTTCTAGCTGTTAATTTGATCCAATCATTGTTTTGAAATAAAAGAGCAAGAATGGGCCTTCTTCCCATTTGTGTTAAAATTATATTTATTAAACCCATCATAGATGTTTCCTGACTCTGGATCTTACTATATCTCTTTTCTTTCCAATCTTTTATTAAACTTGTTCTTTCAAAATAACTCAGCCTTTTCTCTCCCAGAACTTTATTCTCCATTCCTTGGGGTGTAGTCAATAAATGGTCAGGTTGAAGGCAATACAAATGATCCCACCTTGAATTCTACTCAAAATCATTCCTTCCCACCAAATTCAGGAATTTCTGAGTGGTGACTCGAGCTTTCTTTCTCCCAGAAGGTGTGCTTTCCCAATCCATTGCAGATTTGACTATCAGCTCTAAATGTCATTGGCCTTCTGGTGACCCAATTAAAATTCTCACAGTAGGTATGCACAAAAGAGATCCTTGCTACATTTGAATTTCTCTTTTCTAAGTTGGAAAATGAGTCCCATTACTGGTGGGTGGAGGAGATCCCAAGACTTCATGTAAAACTATTTGCAGGTACTAATGTAATAGAGAATACTTCATGGGCAATTTGGCCAACTGTTAGTAACAAATGCAGAGAAGGGCCCACTGACATGCCCATAATACCATTTAACCAGAATGTCACATAGGGCATTCTGAATCCACCAAAAGTAGGCATAAATCAAAGGCCTAAAGGATATGCAATTTAAAAAACTATTACCAAGTGATTCCAGGGATATGGCAGCCTGTGTCATTTGAATCAATCCTATTACTAAAAACAATTTAAAATGCTGGATAATTTTAAAGAATCTTTCTTAAAATGATTGAGGGGCTGACAAGAGACCAAGAAATTACCAGGCCAAAATCTAAGTGAAAGCAGGAAACCAGAGAAGTAAAAGAAGCACTTTGGGTGCTTTCCCCTAAAAGCATTTGTCCATGTGAGCTAAGCTGAACTTCAGCTTTGTTTTGGGGCCAAAGTCAAGATGAAAAGTTGAGACTCCAAATGGCTACACCTGTGAGGCAAAAGTGAAGTAGAAAAAAAACCCTGTCTCCATCTCTGCATACTCAACTACTCAAGATGTTTTGATGCTGAGTAAAAGAAAAACAAAAAGAAAACCCTCCCTGAGAACCTGCAGCTACATTCAGCCCTTGAGAAGATTTGCAAACCAAATCAACATAACCTCCATGGTCCAAGAAAACTTCAAGAGATGAATTTAGTTCAAAATGGTCCTAAACAGGTCTTAGAACCAGGAACCTGGCAAAAACGCATCACCTCTGGGGAAAGCCACTTTCCTCTGAGCCCTCAAAGTATTCCCCAAAATAACTTTTTCAAGGACAATGATCTACATGTAGTCAAAAATAAGCAAGCGCACAAGGAAAAACCAAGCATACTACGAATGAGAACAAGAAATGTGCAA
Organism: Tapirus indicus; assembly: GCA_031878705.1. Classification (NCBI taxonomy): domain Eukaryota; kingdom Metazoa; phylum Chordata; class Mammalia; order Perissodactyla; family Tapiridae; genus Tapirus; species Tapirus indicus. The sequence goes on from CM062923.1 coordinate 137,057,926, forward strand.
AGCCTATATGAGGACAATTATCAAGCATTCTTCTTATAGATAATGCAGATATGAAGAAAAGGAAAAAATCAAACCATTTCCTTGGGTAGTGTGTTTGTCTGCTCAGGTTGCCATAACAAAAAAGCATAGAATGGATGGCTTAAATCACAGAAATTTATTTCTCATGGTTCTAGAGGCTAGGGAGTTCAAGACCAAGGTACCAGCTGATTTGGTTCATTGTGAGGGTTCTCTTGCTGTCTTGCAGGCAACAGCCTTCTTGCTGTGTCCTCACATGTCTGAGAGAAAGAAAGCTCTCTGATGTTCCTCATCTTCATGACATCATCTAACCCAAATTATCTCCCAAAGATCCCATCCCCAACACCATCACACTTGGTGTTACATCTTCAGTATATGAATTTTGGGGAACACAAACATTCAGTCCATAACAGATAGGAAGATAAATTTTATACATACATACATGCATATAGATACACATATAGCTTGAGAGCAGCTAGTTTTAAAAGATATTAAATCATATGATAAAACATCTGTAATTAAGTCAAAGTGGAATTTTCATGAACAGGCTGACAGATCATTGGAATCATAAATTCAGAAATAGACTAAATTGTAGCAGAATTTCCATATAAAATATAGTAGTGGGAAAGTGTTTTTATTGTGATAAAAAACTCATAACATCAGATTTGTCTTTTTGGCAAATTTTTAATTATATAGTACAGTATTGTTAATTATAAGCCTAGTGTTATACAAAAAACTATAAATTTTTTATCTTGCATGACTGAAACTCTACACCCATTGAACAGTAACTCATCATTCCCCCTTCTATCAGCCCCTGTCAATCACCATTCTACTTTCTGTTTCTATGACTTTGACTACTTTAGATAACTCATAGAAGAGGAATCATGCATTTGTCCTGTGATCGGCATATTTCACTGAGCATAATGTCTTCAAGGTTCATCCATGTTGTGGTATATGACAGAATTTTTTTCACTATTATGGCTGAATAACTTTTTATTATATGTATATACCACATCTTCTTGATCCATTCACCTGTTGATAGACATTTAAGTTTTTTCCAATAGTAGGTTATTGTGAGTAATGTTGCAGTGAACCTAGGGGTGCATAAATCTTTTTGAATTACTGATTTAATGTTCTTTAGATAAATACCCAGTAGTGGAATAGCTGGATCATATGGTATTTCTATTTTTATATTTTTGAGAAATCTCCATACTGTTTTCCCTAGTGACTGCACCAGTTTGGATTCTCACCAGCAGTGTATGAGGGTTCCCTTTTCTCCACATCCTCTCCAACATTTGCTTTTTGTCTTGGTAATTATAGCCATTATAACAGGAGTAAGGTGATATCTCATTGTAGTGATTTGCATTCCCTGATGATTAGCGATGTTGAACATCTCTTCATGTGCCTGTTGGCCATCTGTATATCTTCTTTGGAAAGATGTCTGTTCATATCCTGTGCCCATTTTTTGATCGGGTTGTTTGTTTTTTTGTTGTTGAGTTGCATGAGTTCTACTCAGGCAAGGGAAACAAAAGAAAAAACAAACAAATGAGACTCCATCAGACTAAAAAGCTTTTGCATGGCAAAGGAAACCATCAACAAAATGAGAAGAAAACCCACCAAATGGGAGAAAATATTTGCAAATCATCTGTTAAGACTTTTGCAACAATATGCATAGCTATAATAAATAACTGATGGTATCTGTATTGAGGCCAAATTAAATTTATAAATTAGATTCAGGACAATTGATTTTTTTAATGTATTGAGTTTTTCTACCCAAGAACATGATGTGATTTTCCATTGTTTATGTCTATTTAAATATACTTCAGGAATTTTCCATCATTTTTCTTGTATATTCTTTACATCTTTTGTTAGATTTTTTTCTAGATGGTTTATTTTATTTATTTTATTCTTTTGTAACTGCATCACCAATCTGCAGTTGTAACTTGTAAATTATTATTGTTTGTATATATATAAATATATACATATATAGTTACCTTTGTGTCTATCAATAATATAGTCTATTAGTTTACTGAATTATTTTTTGTAGTTTTTTCTTTTGTGTTTCCAGATGTATAATTATGTTTTCCCCTAAAAGACTTTTACATCTTTGTTTCAATTCTTACATCACTTTAAATTTCCTTTGCTAAGACTTCAACACAACGTTAATGAACATAACAGTGACTGTGTATGTTTTAGTCTTATTCCTGCTCTTAGTGGGAATCTTCCTAACACATGAACAGGATGAAGACTTTCTTTTGTCAAGTTAGGAAAGATCCATTAGTTCCTAATTTTTAGTATTTTAATTTAACACATGGTGAATTCTGCCAATAGCTGCTTTTGTATTGATGAACATGATCTCCTGAATTTTGTTTTATATCAATAAATATGATGAATTTTATTAACGGAATGTCTAATATTAAATCAATCTTGAATTCCATTTATAAACTACACTTAATCACTGTTGTGATTTGAATTATGTCCTCAAAAAGATATGTTCAAGTTCTGATTCCCATCAACTGTGAATGGGATTATATTTGGAAATAGGGTCTCTGCAGACTGATTCAAGTTAAGATGAGGACATATTGAATTAGGGAATATCCTAAATCAAATGGCCAGTGTCTTTGTAAGAAGGCTATGTGGAGACACAGACACATAGCTCCAAAGGGAAGACGACCATGTGATGACAGAGGCAAAGATTGGAGTTGTGCAATCTTTGGCGTTGTCCTTGGCTGCCAGCCAAGGAACTCCACGGATTGCCACCAACCAACAGAAGCTGGGAAGAGGCAAGGAAGGACTCTTTCTTAGAGCCTTCAGATAAAGAATGGCCCTGGGAACACCTTGACTTTGGACTTCTAGCCTCTAGATCTGAGAGAAAACAAATTTCTGTTGTTTTATGCCACCAAATTTGTAAGACTTTGTTGTAACAGTCCTAGGAAACCATCTTATTTTTATATTATATTATTACACAGTATGTTTTCTACATTTTATTTTGTTTCTGTAGTTATGTCTAGAATCATTTTTAGTAAGGTAAGTGGTAGAACATTTGGGACATGATAGTATCAATATTCTATTTATAAAAAGTTATTTGCAAATTTTACTTCCTTTTCAGTGCTCTTGAATTAAATGAGAAGCAATGTCTTATGTGATATTTAAAAGAGTTGCATAATCTGCATGTTAAACAATCTGTCCTGGTTCTTTTCTTTTTGAGGGACTCTTGTATAAACCACTCCCATTCCACTATGGAATATTCTGTTTAGATTTTCTATGTCTGTTTAATATTGGTAAAGCATATTTTCCTATAAAATTTCTCTTTTATCTAGGTTAATTTGTATTGAGTTGGTCAAATGAGGCAAATATTTTTCTCATGTCAATTATTGGTAAGTGTTCTTCCTTTCACACATACCAAATTGAAAACCCTTCTCAGGTACATTATGTGATTCCATTTGTCTGCCTATAAATTAAATAATGGTGATATTCAGCTGCTGAGGATTAACAAGGAATTCTATTTTGAATAGAAGATCTTCCCAAGGAAGTGCATAATCCAATGAGACACGTGTGTTTCTGCCAACTTCTCCTGGTTCAGAAGTCAACATATCCTGTTCCCTCTGTGTGAGCCCCTGTCTGCCTCCAAGCTTCATGGAACAGAAGGAACCTCTCTCAAACACTTCAATAGTCTCATTAGAGATACTTGCTAGAAGCTTCTAACCATTTCTAGGAATTGAAAACTTGGGACAATGTTTTTCAGTATTATTCTCAGCTCCCCAGGGGTGAACCATTACTGTGAGTACAGGTGAAATGGTCACTGCAGTCTCAGGGGAGGGTAAGGTCACAGAATCTCTACCCTGTATATCAGGGTCTGCCTGCCTCCCTCTCGTAAATACTGGGTGTCATGACCGTCACACTGAGCTCACCATCCTGGCAGCAGGAAGGAGTCAGGTGGATTATTTCTAGCTGAGTGGAAGTCTCTGTAAGGGAAGGAGATGAATCATGAATCTTGGTAGGAACTCAATTCTTTGGGGGTAAAAATTGATCCAGTTCCAAAGTCACCCAGGAAGAAGGATAATTCCTTAGGCCAGGGCCAAGCTTGTGGAGAGGGACTAGGGGCCAAAGGTTCTACACCAGCATCCCCAGATGGCTGCTAATGTAATTTAATGAAATTCTCACTGAAAATGGCTCTTAGTATTTGACCAAGTGGTATTTAAATCCTTATTTTAAGATAGTCCAAGATGATAACTTGGAAAGTAATGTAGTATTTAATATGATGTGCAATATTCACAGGAAATATTTCAGAAGTAGTACAGTTATTTCAGTAAAATCTCTGTGCATGATAATAAGTATGATGCAGCTAATTGAATTGTCTTGCTCTCAGCAGAAACAGATTGAGTTGCAATTGTTGAAATATATATTTTTTTGTAATTTGTGTGCGATGTTCTTAATGGAGATGGTAAATGTATCTTCCTGAAAATATCTGTGGTCTTTTGATTATAGTGAGACTATTTTTCCAACTGAAATTAGGGAGGGTACTTTGAGGAAGAGTTAATGTCACAACTGAGGGTTTCAGACAGCAGAGAAAAATTTAGGACAGCATCAGTTTTAAAGTTCAAATGTTTCTTTTGATACTTTTTCTAGTTTAAAAGCATTCCAATGTTATCGCCAGACTCTCTCCTCTCTCCCATTTCAGTGTTTTCAGTGCAAAATGTTTCATTCCTCCAAATCCAATCTAGCATGTACCTTTCGCATTTGCATTTTAGTATCTTTTCAGTCAAATTTTAGAAGCTGTTAGTTTTTCTAAAATTATATGCTTATTGTCCCCTACAATCTAATGAGTATTAAATTAATTTATACCCCAAAATGCTTTTATTTATTATGTTTTACATTCCATAATTTAGGGCACAATATAATTTTATACAATAATTTCTGAGATTATTGCATTGTACTTTTGTTCCAGGCAATAAATGAAGTGACTCTTTCTGTTACCATTCATAGATTGCCCCATCTTCAATAAATCCAATTAAGTCATGGAAGATTATTCAATGAATTAGCATTTAATTGAGATCTCCAAATCTTCATTAAAAAGTATATTAGAATATAAAATAAATACATAGGCAGAACAGGAACCTATTACAATAAAACTGAAAATAAATTTAAAATTCCACTATGTATAACTATGACTACAATTTACAAATATTATATATGTATTTATCTCTTTCTATATGTCATATTATTATTTAAAAAGCTAAATCAGGTAGATATGAGAGTATATTACAATGGTAACATTAATGTTGTTGCAACCAGGCTACTGAGGTTCATTCCTTGATTATACTGTTATTTAAATGAGCCTCTTAACTTTCCTGTAGCCAATTCTCCTTGTCTGTAAAAGGGAAATAATGTCAGTTCCTAACTCACAAATTTGTGGATATTAAATATTAGAATATGTAAAGCATTGATAATAGTGATCCATATAAAGTGCTATAATGAAAAATGCATCAAACTTGGGAACTCTCTTAGCAAATAAAATATATTAAATAATTCTTGGGGGAAGTAATGGGAAGTGGAGGTTTCTAGATTTCTTTTTCTATGAAAAATGTAGCCCACAACTCATGTTTCTTTGCAGAAACTTGTGAATCAGTGTCCTGTCCTGGAAAATGAGACAATGGTCTGTATGGATTTGAAATTTTGAATGATATTCTATTTCAGATAGTCATTGGAATTTGGGGGAAATTTTTCACTTTTATGTCATATGTCCCTTTACTTCAGTGGATGCAGGCCAAGGTCCATATATTTGATTCTCAGGCACCAGACAGCAGCAAACTCCTTGGTCATTCTTTCTGGAGGAGTCCCAGGGACAATGTCAGCTTTTGGGTTAAGACATTTCCTCAACTATTTTGGATCCAAACTTGTTTTATACATTCACAGAATGCCATGAGTGTGTCCACTGGCCCCACCTGTCTTCTAGGCCATCACTATCAGCCCCAGGAACTCCAGGTGGGCAGAGCTTAAAGTGAAAGCTCCCAAGTACATTGTCCTCTCCAATATCTTCTGCTAGACCCTCCACATGCTGGTAAATTTCATTTTTTTCTATGTTTGTGATGGCAAATGGAGCAACAAATGCATCCCAAAGAAAAAAGATTTTGGATACTGTTCTTCTGTACTTCATGACAAAGCCACAGACTCGGTATATGCAGTATTAATATATTTTTATGATGTTTGCGTTTGGGACTCATGTCCTGGGCCAGTGGATCCAAGGTTTTCATCCTGTGCAGGCACAAGCAGCAGTCCCAAAACATTCATGGGACCAAAGTTTCCCCATGAACCTCGACACCAGAGCCACCCAAAGCATCCTTGTTCTGATGAGCATCTTTGTACCTTTTTATATCCTCTCCTCCATGTTTTATATTTATTTGACACTTTTTGATAATCCCAGCTGGTGGACAGTGAACAGCTCTGTACTAATTGCTGCTTGTTTCCCTACTGTCAGCCCCTTTGTTCTCATGAGCTGTGGCCCCAGTGAATACAGGCTCTGTTCTTTCTGCTGTGGAAGAAATACAGAATTTCCTAATCTCATCAGAAAAACATAAATGGTCTGTTTGGGGTTGTTAGTTATTGATGAACTTATCTCCCACAAACACTTGTGCACAATTACAAACCAGTTTCATTGTAGATAATGAGTAAGACAGACTGAGATTCTGCCCTAATAATAAAAAGTAAATAATGATGATAGTAAATAAAATCTTATATAATTACCTGAATAATTTCATTTCATTAATGGTTACAGTGGAGAACTTCAGAGTCCATGCAATAATAAAACTGTCCTGAAATAATGTGACATACTAAAAATGCCTTAGATTGTGTAATTTTCAATCTGATATATTAAATTTTCCCATAATTTAACTAGGAACAGAATTGTAAGGATAGTGTCCTAAAAAAGCAAAGTAAGACGTTCCATCAAGAAATTGTGAGATGTGGGCAGTGGCCTGATGTTAATGCTAATGGCCTGGGGTGAAGCAGGGAAAAAAAGTTACATTTCAGCTATTGCAAAAATTAAAAGCCATGTTTTGAATTTTGTCCCTTACCTCCTAAGATAAATGGTGGTCATTTGAAATATCATGCTTATGGAGATGGATTGGCATATTAAAATATTTTCAGCTAAACACCAGAAGAATGAGCTGTAGGGTTACTAAGAACAAAGGAAGATGTATCAGCTGAAGTTTAAAAAGACTGCAGGTGGGGGCAATATTTAAATAGAGATTTGTTGTTTGGGAAGAATGAATGGACTTTCAGGATTTATAGAAGGAAGATTTTTCTGTGTTAAGCCTTGAAATCAGCTGGTTATGTTGACAAGAGGTTTCATGGTGGACTCCTGAATTTCAGACCTGAGGAAACACAGTTATTGAGGAGCTTTTATATTTTTTAGAATTTTTATTTATTTAATTTTATTGTGGTCACAGTTGAATAAGACTTGAATGTAAGACCTGAAACCATAAAATTCCTAGAAGAAAACATAGGCAGTATGCTCTTTGACATCAGTCATACCAGTATCTTTTCGAATATCATCTCTCCTCAGGCAAGGGAAACAAAAGAAAAAATAAACAAATGGAATTATATCAAACTGAAAAGATTCTGCAAAGGAAACCATCAACAAATGAAGAGAGCCCACCAGCTGGGAGGAGATTTTCATTAAGCTTAGAGCAATAGAGATGGCAGAGATATGAATCTATTTTGTTTATTGAGGAGTTTGATTGTTTTTAAAATCAACAAGGGAGTTAAAATAGCTTCAAGAGAAAAAAAAGGCTGTAAACTTAAACAGAGGGAATATTTTAATATAACTATCTGTAATTAAATTATAAACATTTGCAATGATTCTGAAGTAAATCTTTTATTTTGAAATAATTTTAGTCTGTAGAAAAGTTGCAAAGATACTACAGAGAGGTCCCAAGTACCTCTCATTCAGTTTTCTGTAATGTTACCATTGGACATTACCATGGTGCATTTGTTAAATCTAGGAAACCAACATTGGTGCATTACTCTTAGCTAAACTCCAGACTTTATTTGCATTTCACCAGTTTTAGACCCCTGTCTTTTTTTTTCCAGGATACAATCCAGAAAAGCACAGAATATTTAGCCACCATGTCTCCCCAGTCTCCTCTGCTCTAGGACACTCTCTCCGTCTTTCCTTGATTTTCATGACCATGACAGACTTGAGGAATACTGGAGAGGCATTTTTTATAATATCCCCCAAGTTGGGTTTGTGTTGTTTTCTTCATGATTAGACTGAATTTAGGTATTGTGGAGAAGGATATCACAACTCATCATGACATATCATTTGATAATACAATTTATTATTAAGATAATATTCACCTCAATCTCTTGTTTAGAGTACTTGCCAGTATTCTCCACTGTGAAGTTACTAGGTTTTTCTTTCCACACTCTATTCTTTGTAAGGAAATCATTAAGTGCAGCTCATACTCAAGGAGCAGGTGGGTGGAAGAAGTAAGCTCCCCACTTTAAGGAAGGAGTATCTACCTATATTATTCAGCATTCTTTTTTAAGGAATATATTTCTTGTCTTCTTTATTAATATATTTAATTATTCTTTGGTGTGGATTAGTGCATTTATTTTATACTTTGTTATAATTCAGTACTATGCTCTTGGTTGTTCAAGTTGATTTAAGTTTGGCCATTGGGAACTTTTACAGGTTGGCTTCTCTGTCCCTTTGATGTGTCCCCAAACTTTTGATTTGAGCACTTACTTATTACCTCTAAAAGATTTATCAGTCTCTTGTATATACCATGTGCTTGCTTAGAATCAGCCATCTCTAAAGAACCATTATTAGACAATGGTATTTGAAATCAAGATCTAGGTATTGGGTGTGTTCATTGCTACAGGAGTATCACTGCCACTTGGCCTTCTAAACATAAAGTAAGAAATATATGTTTACACACATATCTGCAAATATCTCTGTATCTCTCTATATCCGTATAGCTAAATACAAGTTCACGCTGATGTCTCCAACTCTAACACAATACACAGGGTGCAGTCTTGCCTTTCTCCTTGTACCTATCTGTATTAATCAAGTATTATGACTTTGCATGGCTTTGAAGAGTTTTGTGTTGCCATAACAGCTGTGTTTTGTTTTTCTCAATTTCTGAAAGATTATTAGTTGTTGAATGATGATTTTGCCAATTGCATGATATCTATGTAACATACGTTAGACAAGGAAAATTCAGAGGTAGATTGAGAAAACAAATGCATTTTCCTCCCTTTCCCTTTAACTCCACTTTGTGGGATACAAATCTCCAGATGGCATTTTGAATTCCCTGGTTTATTTGGCAACACAAGCAGTATTTAATATGCCCATACTGTGTATTTTCAATACAATCCACCCCCAGCTGAGTACTACTGCTGGACGAGAAAAAAAGGACATTCCTCGTATTTCTTCTGATTAATTCAAGGTTTCTGTGCCTGCCAGGATCATGCACCAGGAGTAAGCAGATAAGGGACCCAGGAAGTTTATATGGGTCTAATTCATAGAGTCACTATTCTCTGGTCTTGGCAGATGTTTAAAGCTACAACTTTTTCTCATGAGAGAATTTAGGTGCTTGATGATACACTAGTGTCTTTAAATGTTTTTGTTACTTTATCAAGAGTTTTGACAATTTCTGCAGCCTCATTAGAAATTGAAATTAAAAATTTAAATTAAAGAGTAAATTATTACAATATAATTGTCAGAATATAATAAACATTTACCCTTTAAAATAAAAAAGTTATATCACCAAAGAAAGACCTGTATGGAGTTTTTCTTGCATTATAGGGTCATCTCCAAAGGTTGAAACTGCCTGTCAAATGATTGATGGACAGATAAACAAACAGTGGTGCATCCAGGCCATGGAATAAGAAGAACCAACCTACTGAGACATGCAAAAACATGCATGAATATCAAAGGGAATATACTGAGTGAAAGGAACCGGTTTTAGAAAGTTATATATGTTTCTGAGAAACATAAATATACAGAGATGGTAATTTGATCAGAGTTTTTTAGGGTGTGAGTTGGGGGAAGGTATTGATTTTCAAGAGGCAAGAAGGAAACATTTTGGAAGATAGAAAAATCTTGATTCCTAGAATGTGGTGGTGGTGATGTGACTGTGCACAGTTGTTGAAACTCATAGAATTGAACCACTAACAAGTGTGAATTTTACTTTAATTTATACCTCAATAAACCATAGTTAAATATAACCTGTTATATAATTAGATCTATATGCAGTCAAATGAAATGCTATAGAAATAGGACAATTACTGATGCTGGCCCTGATATCAGTTCCCCTATGTTGAACCCAGCATATATGGGGTTAAAATCAAAAGCACTCATTCCCTGTCCCAGCTCCTCTAAGTTACATCCACATGTAGATATCATTTGTTTTAAACCTTTGTATCCCTGAACTTCACAAGGCAATTAGAAGTAACAGATTGTTACAGCCCAGGTGGCCTTTTGTCGGGGTGGGGAAGCTCACTGAAGTTTGGTTAGTTAAGGGTCTTGTGAAGTCTTGTTACAGGGAAACTGATGTCCAGAGAATATCAAGCAGCTGAAGCTGAAGCTTCCCCACCTCCTTGGCTTCCTGGTGCTGAGATCCATCATCATCATGGAGGCTGACACCTGATGCTTCTCTTATCACCAAACACAGGCTGATGGGACGATGCCGAACTATGAGGCCACTGTGCCCCCTCCCCTATCTAAAACCTTGTAAACTTTGTAACTGTTACTTGGTGGCAGTTCCTTTCTTCTCCCCAGGCCTGCTTTCAGGTTGCCCTGGGAAGATTGATTGAAGATTGATCGATGGAGCCCTGAAACCTCCTGCTGTAGATAGGGATAACAACTGGCCCAGTGCCAGAATGTCTGGGACCCTCATAAATTTTCTGTCACCAAATGGTTAAAGTCACGTAGGTAGCACATTCCTTCCCATAGATTTTCATTTGAACACCCCAGCTCCTGGTGCCTCAGTAGGACTGCAGACTTTGAGGCACAAGCCTGCCACAGCCTCATTTTGCTAGCAAAATTAAACTTTTCTTCTCTTCCTCAATCCCTTGTGATTGTGTTAATTGATTTGGCTATGGTGACAAGGTCCCAGTTTTCTGGAAATAGGACTCAGGAAAGCCCACCTAAGAGTCCACATTGCTCAGATACTCCAGCTTTCAACCAGCTGGGGAGCCCTATCCATGCAAATAATCCATAGCTAATCTATAAATCAAAATTGGGGTGAGTTTATTATGAGCCAAGTTTGAACCATACAGCCCAGGGTCTTCCTTCCCCAAGGAAGGAAGTGCACCAAAGAAGTGGGGTGTACAGAGTGGTTATATACCATCAAAGAGCATATATCACATATGATTGGAATGTCCTTTTTACAATACTCAGGAGATTGCCTTGTCAGCACAGCAATTGATGGGCACAGCAGGTAGCAGATCTGCTGTCTTGAGTTGGGTGGTCACAGGATGGGCATGGCAATCAAATCCTAGCCTAGGGAGAAGTGTTTATCCTTAAGGAAATGCCAATGTGGGGAAAGTTGCATCCTCATCTTAGGGGCATTTGTTTTTGTCTCTGGGACATGGTAAACACTCAAAGCAGATATACAATGCATGTTCAAAGTCCAGTCAGGCCCTTTTGGAAAAACAAGGTCAGGCCAAATTAGTTTTACACCAAATGGCTTCCTCATATACTCCAATATATCCTATCGATTGTCATCTTATTATCAAATGAAAAGTTGGTTTAACATTCAAGCTCCTTCAATGTAATTAACCATATTAACAGAATAAAAGAGAAAAACCAGATGATCATCTCAATAGAAGCAGAAAAACAGTTAAAATTCAGCACGTACTGCTGATAAAAATTCTCAGCAAACTGGGGACAGAATTTTCTCAATCTGATAAAGGGCACCTACAAAAAACCTCCAGTTAACTTCACTCTTCAAAGTGAAATATTGAACACTTTCCTCCTAAGACTAGCAACAAGGCAAGGATGTCCACTCTCACCATTGCAATCCAACATTGTGCTGATACAACATGGATGACTCTCAACATTATCACACTGAGGGAAAGAAGCCAGACCGAAAAAAAAAGCACACAGGGTATGATTAGATTAATACAAAATGCAAACTAGTCTAAAATGACAAAAAGTGTGCCTGTGTTTTCCCTGGACCCAGAGGCAGAGCAAGGAATGGACTGTAAAGGGACATAAGGAATCTTTGGGGGGTGATGGAAATGCTGTCTCATGGCTGCACACAACTGTCAAACTCATCAAACTGTACACCTTAAATGGATGTAATTTATTTTATGGAAATTTTTCCTCAGTAAATTTCATTAAAAAATGATTAATATGTTTAAAAACAGGAAAAAAAAACAAATGGATGAAAAAAATGAAGAATTCCAACAGTCATGAAATCAACAGAAAAGTAATCAGATAGACATTCTATCATTGAAAAATATTATATCTGCAATTAAGTTATTGAATAGCTTAAAAGTAAAGCAGCCAGAACTGAAGACGTAATTAGAGAAACTAAGGTCCAACAGAAAATATCCAAACTTTCATATATTTGGATCTGAAACTGAAGTTCAGAGAAAAGAAAATATAAAAAAAGAATGAAAACTAACAGTACAGAGCAGAAGAGAAAAGTGGGACGTGGTCAACAAGTCTCACATCTGTGTAGCCAGAAAGAGAGGGGAAAAGAGTGGGGAACAGCAGCATTTGAATGAATAATGGCTGAGAATTTTCCAAACCTGATGAAAGACTCGATGCACCATTCAAAAAGTTTTGTGAGCCTGAGTAGGACAGAGAGAAACCACGTGCAAATGCTCGTCTGCATGCACACGCTCAGGCACCCAGAGACCGAAAATCTTAAAATCTGGTGAAGAAAGAAGCATATGGCCTTCATAGGACAACACAAAACAAAAGGTTGACTTTTCAACAACTTTTCGACCCCAGACCCTAGCCCTAGCCCCTGACCCTGACCCCAGCCATGACCACGACCCACGAGCCCTCACCCCCAATCCCAGGCCCAGCCCCCATCTCAGCTCGACCCCTGACCCCCGATTCCCTGCCCAGCCCAAGACCCTGGCTTGACCCCAGACCCCGGACGGGGTCCCTGACCTCCGCCGCGCCCCCGGCTCCCTCCGTGACCACTCACCTATCCAACGGCAGAGGGCGTGACCCAGGCCGGCTGGCGGGAGGCCAGAGAGGGGCTGAGGGTGTAGGGACGCGGTGATCCGGCTGGTGGCTGCTGAAGCTGAGGCAGTCGAGGCGGCAGTGAAGCCTGAGGCAGCCAAGTCCGAGGCGACCGAGTCCGAGGCAACTGAGGCTGTGGTAGCGGCGCCTCGCGCTCCAGGAGCGCGTCCCGCCCCCTCTGTGCAGATGGCCAATCCCGCGCCGCTCGCCCCCGCTGGCTCCGCCCCCGCCCGAGTGGAAAGAAACCAATGAGCGTGGAGGGATGGGGGAGGGGCAGATACAATGGGGATGGTGGAGGGCCAGGGAGGGAAGGAGCACGGGTCTTGGGCGGGCTGGTCACAGGCGGTGAGAGAAGCCATGGTGGGGGTCACACTGGTCGTAGGTGGAGCTACTGCAGGGGCAGAGCCCAAGGCGGGGCGGGCCCATATATGGAACGGAGCGGGTCCCGGGCGGGGGTCACTAGCGGGGGCGTGATGGACCTGGGGGCAGAGGGAGAGGTGGGGACGCAAAAGGGATAGAAGACGGGTCCCTGGACGGGGCCAGTCACTGGGCGTGGTGGGGGCAGGCCCCGGGAGGAGGTGGGGCTACAGGTGGGGGAGCGGCGATGTCTGGCCCTGGCGTGGCCTGGGCGGTGTCACCGTCTCATCTCCCAGCTGCTGGTCCCGCAGTTGTCAGTAAAGTGGGCAGTCCTCCCAGCCTGCGGGGCATAACCCCAAGACCCCGCCCCGCCCGGGTCACCACTCCGTGACCCCGCCCCGCTGTCCTCCTGCAGGCTGCGTTTCTCCCGCACATTCCCGGGCTGGGCTCCGGCAAGCCCGCCCCTAACCTGTCCTGGCCCTTCGCAGGTGCCCTTTCTTTGCTCCACACCGCGGAATCCGTGTGCTGGGCAATCCATGCCCCTCCGCCCGCCCTGGCAAACCCAGGACTGATGGGCTTGCGCATGCATCTTCGCACCTGCGTGGTTTACACACCTGTCCACAGGTGACCGCAGAAGACTGACTGAGACCATCTGAAGAGCTGGGCTGTCCAAAGGAGACAGAGAATGTCTCCAATGCTTCCTTTCATTATCCTTGTTTCGTTTCTAAGCCCGATCATTTTTGTGGAACTGAACCTTCCTGTCTCACCTGTGCATACTGGCCTATTCTTCCTCCTCTGTGCCCCAGAGTGACTGTTCTCTTTGAGAACAGGCTCTGATTAACAAATCAGTCTTGTGTGACTACATATAAACATCAAATCATTTAATCTTTAAAGGAAACATTTCACCTACAAGGAAACTTAGGCACGAAGTTCCATTTGAAGAACTAACCTTGCCCAAAAACCCACTCAGCTGTAGCTGTTAAGATTCATCTGGAGCGCACATTCTGGGAACCAGGCAGCAGAGTGCCCTGTGGAGGCCGCTCTATGGGAGCCTGTCAAACTGGTTTTTGTCTTCCCAGCGGAGAAACAGGATCTTAGAAACCTTTTCCCACAGCACGGACTCACTCTGCCCTAGAGCTGAGAAGCACTGGCTGTCACTTCCCTTTGCAGAAGTAAGATTCTCCTGAAACACACTCTCTCCTAACTCTTCAGATTCTCCTTCACCACGTACATACACTGGGCACACTGCAGTGGGGCTCCCAGAGAAAGCTGCTTCTTCGAGCCTGAGAGAAGGAATCTAAATGCACAGCACCTACAAGCTTCTCACTAGAGCTGAGATAGACTGGGTAGAACTTCCCTTGGAAGAACTAAGATTGTCCAGAAACACGTGCATGTCTAGCTCTTCAGGGACTTCTTCACCACACATCCTGGGGAGTTTGCAGGTTAGTGCCCTGAGCAGGCCACTGGGCCAGAAGAGGGCATAATGCAGAGTGGGATCCCGGGGAGGACCTCATTCCCGAGGGAGTTCTTGTATGCCTGCTGGAAACTGTGGAGTAGAGCAGAGATGGACTCTGTATAAGTTCCCTTTGAAGGAGTAACCTCGTCCAGAAACCGACTCAGCAGTAGCTCTTAAGATTCACCCTGACCACCCATTCTGGGCACCTAGAGGCAGACTGCCCTCTGGAGGCACCTGTCTTGGAGCCTGTCAAACCGGCCTGTGTCTTCCCAGCAGAGAAACAGGATCTCATAAACCTCTAACTACAGCAGTGACACAGTCTTCCCTAGAGCTGAGATGCACTGGCTGTAACTTCCCCTGGCAGAAGATTCTCCTGAAAGACACTTTCTCCTACTTCTTCAGATCCTCCTTAACCACAGACAAACACTGGGAAGACTGCAGTGGGGCTCCCAGAGAAAGCTGCTTCTTCGAGCCTGACAGAATGCCCTGTGTGATGTGGGCTTGGAAGGAGGCGCTTAGGAATCTCTTTGGGACAGCCCCTGCAAGCTTCTCGCTAGAGCTGAGATACTCTGGCCAGAACTTCCCTTCGAATAACTAACATTGTACAGAAACACACTGACTTCTAGCTCTTAAGGGGCTTTTCCCCCACACTTTCTGTGGAGTGTGCAGGAGAGTTCACTGCAAAGGCCGCTCTGCCAGAAAAAGGCAGAATGCAGATGGGATCCCAGATGGGATCTCGTTCCTGAGGGAATTCTTCTGGGTCTGCTAGAAACTTTGCAGTAGAACTGAGATGGACTCTGTATAAGTGCCCTTGGAAGAAATAACCTAGGCCAGAAAAGCACTCAGCTGTAGCTGTTAAGATTCATCTGGAGCACAATTCTGGGAATCAGGCAGCAGAGTGCCCTGTGGAGGCCGCACTCTCGGAGAGGGTCAGACCGGTCTTTGTCTTACCTGCAGAGAAACGATTGCTTACAGACTCTTCCTAAGGCAGCCACACACTCTGCCCTAGAGCTGAGAAGCACTGGCTGTAACTTCCCTTGGCAGAAGTAACATTGTCCAGAAACACAATCTCTCCTAACTCTGAAGTTTTTCCATCACAGACATAAACTTGGAACACTGCAGTGGATCTCTTGGCGAAAGGTCTTGCGTCGATCCTGACAGAAGGCTCTGTGTGATATTGGCTTTCAAGAACCTGCTACAGAATCTATTTGCACAGCAACTACAAGCTTCTCACTAGAGCTGAGTAGGACTGGGGAGAACTTCCCTTTGAAGAACTAAGAGTGTCCAGACACAAACTCAGTTCTAGCTCTTAAGGGGCTTCCTCCCCACACTTACTGGGGAGTGTGCAGGAGAGTTCACTGAAAAGGCCTCTGCCAGAACAAGGCACAATGCAGATGGGTTCCCGGATGTTATGTAGTTCCTGTGGATATTCTCCTGTGTCTGCTAGAAAGTTTGCAGTAGTGCTGAGATGGACTCTGTATAAATTCCCTTTGAAGAAACAAGCTTTGGCCAGAATCCCACTCAGCTGGAACTGTTAACATTCACCTTGAGCGCACATTCTGGGAACCTGGCAGCAGAGTGCCCTGTGGAGGCTGTTCTCTTTGAGATTTTCAGATACGTGTTTGTCTTCCCCGCAGAGAAACAGTTGCTTAGAGAACTCTTTCTACAGCAGCCACACACTCTGCCCTAGAGCTGAGAACCACTGGGTGTCACTTCCACGTGCTGAAGTAACATTCTCCAGAAACACACTCTCTCCTGTTATGTTGCTCCTTTATGTCAGATATACACAGCGAACACTGCAATGGGGCACCTGGAGAAAGCACTTTCTTCGATTCTAACAGAAGGCTATGCGTGCTATTGGCTCGCAAGTACCTGCTTAGGAAACTACTTGCACAGCAACTACAAGCTACTCACTAGAGCTGAGAAGGACTGGGGAGAACTTCCCTTTGAAGAACTAACAGTGTCCCGAAACACACTCAGTTCTAGCTCGTAAGGGGATTCCTCCTCACACTTACAGGGGAGTGTGCAGGACAGTTCACTGAAATGGCCTCTCTGCCAGAACAAGGCAGAATGAAGATGGGATTCCGATCGGACAGAGTTCGTCTGGATATCCTACTGTGTCTGCTAGAAACTTTGGAGTAGTGCTGAGATGGACTCTGTATAAGTTCCCTTTCAAGTAGCAACCTTTGCCAGAAACCCACTCAGCGGCAGCTGTTAAGATTCATCTTGAGCACAGATTCTGCGAACCTGGCAGCAGAGTGCCCTGTGGATGCTGCTCTATATCAGCTTGGCAGATAGGGGCTTGTCTGCCCTGCCTACTGAGAACCTTGTAGTTGCTTTCTCCGGTTGCTCCACTGCAGTATTCCCAGGGCATAGCTGTATTGAAGGAGAAAGGAGTGTGGAGAGAGTGTGTTTCAGGAGAATGTTAGTTCTGCAAAGGGAAGTTACAGCCAGTGCATCCCAGGTCTAGGGCAGAGTGTGTGGATGCTGTAGAAAGAGTTCTCTCAGCAACTGGTTCTTTGTAGGGAAGACAAACACTTATCTGACAAGCTCAAAGAGAACAGCCTCCACAGGGCACTCTGCTGCCTGGTTCCCAGAATGTGTGCTCCAGATGAATCCTAACAGCTACAGCTGAGTGTGTTTCTGGCCTAGGTTATTTCTTCAAATGGATGTTATACAGAGTTTCTCTCTGCTCTAGGCCAAAGTTTCTAGCATACACAGAATAATCTCCTCAGGAACGACATCCCATCCGAGGTCCCATCTGCATTCTGACTTGTTCTGGCAGAGCGGCCTTTACACTGAACTCTCCTGCACACTGCCCAGTAAGTGTGGGGAGGATTCCCCCAAAGAGCTAGAACTGAGTGTGTTTCTGGATACTGCGAGTTCTTCAAAGGGAAGTTCTCGCCTGTCATTCTCAGCTCTAGTGAGAAGCTTGTACTTGCTGTGCAAATAGATTCCTCAGCAGGTACTTGCAAGCCAATATCACACAGAGCCTTCTGTCAGGTTCCAAATAAGAGCTTTCTGCAGGTGCTCCACTCAGTGTTCCCATGTGTATCTGAGTTGAATGAGACACTTAAGATTCAGGAGAGAGTGTGTTTCTGGAGAATGTTACTTGTGCAAAGGGAAGTTACAGCAAGTGCTTCTCAGCTCTAGGGCAGAGTGTGTGGCTGCTGTAGAAAGAGTTCTCTAAGCAACGGTTTCTCTGCAGGGAAGACAAACACCTGTCAGACAAGCTGAAATCGAGCAGCTTCCACAGGGCACTCTGCTGCCTGGTTCCCAGAATGTGCGCTCCAGATGAATCTTAACAGCTACAGCTGAGTGGGTTTCTGGCCTAGGTTATTTCTTCACATGGAACTTATACCGAGTTCATCTCATCGCTACTACAAAGTTTCTAGCAGACTCAGAAGCATATGCTTGAGAACTACGCATCTGCATTCTGCCTTGTTCTGGCAGAGCGGCCTTTTCACTGAACTCTCCTGCACACTACCCAGTAAGAGCTAGAACTCCGTGCGTTTCTGGACCCTGTTAGTTCTTCAAAGGGAAGTTCTTCCCAGTCCTTCTCAGCTCTAGTGAGAAGCTTGTACATGCTGTGCAACTAGATTCCTAAGCAGGTACTTGGAAGCCACTATCGCACAGAGGCTTCTGTCAGCATCCAAGCAAGAGCTATCGCCGGCTGCTCCACTATGTGTTTCCATGCATATCTGAGGCGAGCTAGTAACTTCAGAGTTAGGAGAGAGTGTGTTTCTGCAGAATGTTACTTCTGCGAAGGGAAGTGACAGCCAGTGCTTCTCAGCTCTAGGGCAGAGTGTGTGGCTGCTGTAGAAAGAGTTCTCTAAGCCACTGTTTCTCTGCAGGGAAGACAAACACCTATCAGACAAGCTGAAATCGAGCAGCTTCCACAGGGCACTCTGCTGCCTGGTTCCCAGAATGTGCGCTCCAGATGAATCTTAACAGCTACAGCTGAGTGGGTTTCTGGCCTAGGTTATTTCTTCAAATGGAACTTATAGCGAGTTCATCACAGCTCTACTGCAAACTTTCTAGCAGACTCTGAAGCATATCCTTGGGAAATACGCATCTGCATTCTGCCTTGTTATGGCAGAGCAGCCTTTTCCTGAACTAGTCTGCACACTCCCCAGTGAGTGTGGGGAGGAAGCCCCTTAAGAGCTAGAACTGCGTGTGTTCTGCATACTGTTAGTTCTTCAAAGGGAAGTTCTTCCCAGTCCTTCTCAGCTCTAGTGAGAAGCTTGTACATGCTGTGCAACTAGATTGCTAAGCAGGTACTTGCAAGCCACTATCGCACAGAGGCTTCTGTCAGCATCCAAGCAAGAGCTATCGCCGGCTGCTCCACTCTGTGTTTCCATGCATATCGGAGGTGAGCTAGTAACTTCAGAGTTAGGAGAGAGTGTGTTTCTGGAGAATGTTACTTCTGCAAAGGGAACTTACAGCCAGTGCTTCTCAGCTCTAGGGCAGAGTGTGTGGCTGCTGTAGAAAGAGTTCTCCACAGGGCACTCTGCTGCCTGCTTCCCAGAATGTGCGCTCCAGATGAATCTTAAGAGCTACAACTGAGTGGGTGACTCCCCTTGGTTATTTCTTCAAATGGCACTTACACCGAGTTCATCTCAGCTGTACTCCAATGTTTCTAGTAGACTCAGAAGAATAGGCTTGGGAACTACGCATCTGCATTCTGCCTTGTTCTCGCAGAGCGGCCATTTCACTGAACTCTCCTGCACACTCTCCAGTAAGAGATAGAAGTGCGTCTTTTTCTGCACACTGTTAGTTCTTCAAAGAGAAGTTCTTCCCAGTCCTTCTCAGCTGTAGTGAGAAGATTATACATGGGTGCAACTAGATTTTAAGCAGCTACATGCAAGCCACTGTGATCTGAGGCTTCTGTCAGCATCCAAGCAACAGCTATCACCAGGTGCTCCACTCTGTGTTTTCATGCATATCTGAGGTGTGCTAGTAAGTTAAGAGTTAGGAGAGAGTGTGTTCCCGGAGAATGTTACTTCTGCAAAGGGAAGTGACAGCCAGTGCTTCTCAGCTCTAGGGCAGAGTGTGTGGCTGCTGTAGAAAGAGTTCTCTGAGCCACTGTTTCTCTGCAGGGAAGACAAACACCTATCAGACAACCTGAAATCGAGCAGCTTCCACAGGGCACTCTGCTGCCTGGTTCCCAGAATGTGCGCTCCAGATGAATCTTAACAGCTACAGCTGAGTGGGTTTCAGGCCTGGGTTATTTCTTCAAATGGAACTTATACCGAGTTCATCTCAGCTCTACTGCAAAGATTCTAGCAGACTCAGAAGTACATCCTTGGGACCTACGCATGTGCATGCTGCCTTGTACTAGCAGAGCCACCTTTTCAATGAACTCTCCTGCATACTCCCAACTGTGGGGAGGAAGCCCCTCAAGAGATAGAACTGCGTGTGTTTCTGCACACTGTTAGCTCTTTAAAGGGAAGTTCTTCCCAGTCCTTTTGAGCTCTAGTGAGAAGTTGTACTTGCTGTGCAAACAGATTCCTAAGCAGGTATCTGTAAGCCAGTATCACACAGAGGCTTCTCTCAGCATCCACGCAAGAGCTATCTTCGGGTGCTCCACTCTGTGTTTCCATGCATATCTGAGTTGAGCTAGTAAGCTAAGAGTTGGGATAGAGTGTGTTGCTGCAAAATGTTGCTTCTGCAAAGGGAAGCTACAGCCAGTGCTTCTCAGCACTATGGCAGCCTGTGTGGCTGCTGAATAAACATTTCTCTAAGCCAGTGTTTCTCTGCAAGGAAGGCAAACACATACGGTTAGCGTTAGCGTTAGGGTTAGTTTTATGGTTACAGTGTTAGGGTCAGGGTTAGGGTTAGGGTTAGGGCTAGGGCTAGATGTAGGTCTAGGTTAGGGACAGGCCTAGGGCTAGTGTTAGGGCTAGGGTGGATTTAGGTTAGGGTTACTGTTAAGGCTAGTGTTAGGGTTAGGTTTTAGGGTTCAGTTGGGGATAGGGTTCGGGTTAGGTTTCTGG
>CM062923.1:137123959-137129461 GCA_031878705.1 Tapirus indicus
GACAGGACAGCCATTGACCTCCAACCATCCAGGCAGGCATCCGTGATCCTCCAGCTCAGGCCATCTTGGGTCCTGTCCAGCCCCCATGGCCAATTACTGAGCTGACTGTGCTGCTGGGCAATTGAAAAGCTACCTGGGCAGTGTAGACTGCCCATAGGATGTGTCAATTCCCAACATCCATGTGGTTGAGACAAGTGCCTCCTCCCTCATGGCCTATTAGTGTGCCCAGAGAGGTAATATCCCTCCAAATGTTGAGTGTGGCCTTGGCCACAATACCACACAGTGGACTGAGGCTGTCTAATCCTTTGGCCTTCCAGTCAAGACAAAACATTGACATTCATACTCACTGAGAGTCAAAGATATGCAAGCGTCTGTGCCTCCAAAGTGGCAGGTTTATGCTGAGGCTGCATGGTCTCAGAGCCACATACGTCCATATCCCAGGCTCTGTGTCCTGGGGAAGCCCACCAACTGTGGATTCTGGGGTGTGGAATAATCCGTGAGATGCCCACTGCAGCAGGTTAGGGGTTAGGGGTTAGGGTTAGGCTTAAGGGGTAGGGGTTAGGGTTAGTGTTAGGGTGAGGGTTAGGGTTCCAGTTCGGGTTTGGATTTGGGTTGGGGTTCAGGTTAGAGAGTTCAGGTTAGAGTTCGGGTTAGAGGGTTCGGGTAAGGGTTCGGGATAGGGTTCGGGTTAGGGTTAGGGTTTGGGTTAGAGGGTTGGGGTTAGGGTTTGGGCTAGGGTTCGGGCTAGGGCTAGGGTTAGGGCTAGGGCTAGGGTTAGGGTTCGGGCTAGGGCTAGGGTTAGGGTTAGGGTTAGGGTTAGGGGTTAGGGTTCGGGTTAGGGTTCGGGTTAGGGGTTAGGGGTTAGGGTTAGGGTTAGGGTTCGGGTTCGGGTTAGGGTTCGGGTTCGGGTTCGGGTTAGGGTTAGGGTTCGGGTTAGGGTTCGGGTTCGGGTTCGGGTTAGGGTTAGGGTTAGGGTTAGGGTTCGGGTTAGGGTTAGGGTTAGGGTTCGGGTTCGGGTTAGGGTTCGGGTTAGGGTTAGGGTTAGGGTTAGGGTTAGGGTTAGGGTTCAGGTTCGGGTTCGGGTTAGGGTTAGGGTTAGGGTTCGGGTTAGGGTTCGGGTTCGGGTTCGGGTTCCGGTTAGGGTTAGGGTTCGGGTTCGGGTTAGGGTTCGGGTTCGGGTTCGGGTTCGGGTTAGGGTTAGGGTTCGGGTTCGGGTTCGGGTTCGGGTTAGGGTTCGGGTTAGGGTTAGGGTTAGGGTTAGGGTTCGGGTTCGGGTTAGGGTTCGGGTTCGGGTTCGGGTTAGGGTTAGGGCTCGGGTTCGGGTTAGGGTTAGGGTTAGGGTTAGGGTTAGGGTTCGGGTTCGGGTTCGGGTTCGGGTTCGGGTTAGGGTTCGGGTTCCTGTTCGGGTTCGGGTTAGGGTTCGGGTTCGGGTTCGGGTTCGGGTTAGGGTTAGGGTTAGGGTTAGGGTTCGGGTTCGGGTTCGGGTTCGGGTTCGGGTTCGGGTTCGGGTTCGGGTTCGGGTTCGGGTTAGGGTTAGGGTTAGGGTTAGGGTTAGGGTTCCTGTTCGGGTTCGGGTTCGGGTTCGGGTTCGGGTTCGGGTTCGGGTTCGGGTTCGGGTTCGGGTTCGGGTTCGGGTAGGGTTAGGGTTAGGGTTCGGGTTCGGGTTCGGGTTCGGGTTCGGGTTCGGGTTCGGGTTCGGGTTCGGGTTCGGGTTCGGGGTTCGGGTTCGGGTTCGGGTTCGGGTTAGGGTTAGGGTTAGGGTTAGGGTTAGGGTTAGGGTTAGGGTTTAGGGTTAGGGTTAGGGTTAGGGTTAGGGTTAGGGTTAGGGTTAGGGTTAGGGTTTAGGGTTTAGGGTTAGGGTTAGGGTTAGGGTTAGGGTTAGGGTTAGGGTTAGGGTTAGGGTTAGGGTTAGGGTTAGGGTTAGGGGTTAGGGGTTAGGGGTTAGGGGTTAGGGTTAGGGTTAGGGTTAGGGTTAGGGGTTAGGGTTAGGGTTAGGGTTAGGGTTAGGGTTAGGGTTAGGGTTAGGGTTAGGGTTAGGGTTAGGGTTAGGGTTCGGGTTCGGGTTCGGGTTCGGGTTCGGGTTCGGGTTAGGGTTAGGGCTCGGGTTCGGGTTAGGGTTAGGGTTAGGGTTAGGGTTAGGGTTCGGGTTCGGGTTCGGGTTCGGGTTCGGGTTAGGGTTCGGGTTCCTGTTCGGGTTCGGGTTAGGGTTAGGGTTCGGGTTCGGGTTCGGGTTAGGGTTAGGGTTAGGGTTAGTGTTCGGGTTCGGGTTCGGGTTCGGGTTCGGGTTCGGGTTAGGGTTAGGGTTCGGGTTCGGGTTCGGGTTCGGGTTCGGGTTCGGGTTCGGGTTAGGGTTCGGGTTCGGGTTCGGGTTCGGGTTCGGGTTCGGGTTCGGGTTAGGGTTAGGGTTAGGGTTAGGGTTAGGGTTAGGGTTAGGGTTCCTGTTCGGGTTCGGGTTCGGGTTCGGGTTAGGGTTCGGGTTCGGGTTCGGGTTCGGGTTCGGGTTCGGGTTCGGGTTCGGGTTCGGGTTAGGGTTAGGGTTAGGGTTCGGGTTCGGGTTCGGGTTCGGGTTCGGGTTAGGGTTCGGGTTAGGGTTCGGGTTAGGGTTAGGGTAGGGTTAGGGTTAGGGTTAGGGTTCGGGTTAGGGTTAGGGTTAGGGTTAGGGTTAGGGTTAGGGTTAGGGTTAGGGTTAGGGGTTAGGGTTAGGGTTAGGGTTAGGGTTAGGGTTAGGGTTAGGGTTAGGGTTAGGGTTAGGGTTAGGGTTTAGGGTTTAGCGTTAGGGTTAGGGTTAGGGTTAGGGTTCGGGTTCGGGTTCGGGTTCGGGTTCGGGTTAGAGGTTCGGGTTCGGGTTCGGGTTCGGGTTCGGGTTCGGGTTCGGGTTAGGGTTAGGGTTAGGGTTCGGGTTCGGGTTAGAGGTTAGGGTTAGGGTTCGGGTTAGGGTTCGGGTTCGGGTTCGGGTTCGGGTTCGGGTTCGGGTTAGGGCTAGGGCTAGGGCTAGGGCTAGGGCTAGGGCTAGGGCTAGCCTGCCTGCCCCAGGTGCTGCCTTCTGGAGGGCTGGTGGGACCCTCCTGGGACTGGGTGGATCCTTCGTCCCATCCAAGCGGGCAGCAGTAGATAGTCAGGTATCAGACAGGACAGCCATTGACCTCCAACCATCCAGGCAGGCATCCGTGATCCTCCAGCTCAGGCCATCTTGGGTCCTGTCCAGCCCCCATGGCCAATTACTGAGCTGACTGTGCTGCTGGGCAATTGAAAAGCTACCTGGGCAGTGTAGACTGCCCATAGGATGTGTCAATTCCCAACATCCATGTGGTTGAGACAAGTGCCTCCTCCCTCATGGCCTATTAGTGTGCCCAGAGAGGTAATATCCCTCCAAATGTTGAGTGTGGCCTTGGCCACAATACCACACAGTGGACTGAGGCTGTCTAATCCTTTGGCCTTCCAGTCAAGACAAAACATTGACATTCATACTCACTGAGAGTCAAAGATATGCAAGCGTCTGTGCCTCCAAAGTGGCAGGTTTATGCTGAGGCTGCATGGTCTCAGAGCCACATACGTCCATATCCCAGGCTCTGTGTCCTGGGGAAGCCCACCAACTGTGGATTCTGGGGTGTGGAATAATCCGTGAGATGCCCACTGCAGCAGGTTAGGGGTTAGGGGTTAGGGTTAGGCTTAAGGGGTAGGGGTTAGGGTTAGTGTTAGGGTGAGGGTTAGGGTTCCAGTTCGGGTTTGGATTTGGGTTGGGGTTCAGGTTAGAGAGTTCAGGTTAGAGTTCGGGTTAGAGGGTTCGGGTAAGGGTTCGGGATAGGGTTCGGGTTAGGGTTAGGGTTTGGGTTAGAGGGTTGGGGTTAGGGTTTGGGCTAGGGTTCGGGCTAGGGCTAGGGTTAGGGCTAGGGCTAGGGTTAGGGTTCGGGCTAGGGCTAGGGTTAGGGTTAGGGTTAGGGTTAGGGGTTAGGGTTCGGGTTAGGGTTCGGGTTAGGGGTTAGGGGTTAGGGTTAGGGTTAGGGTTCGGGTTCGGGTTAGGGTTCGGGTTCGGGTTCGGGTTAGGGTTAGGGTTCGGGTTAGGGTTCGGGTTCGGGTTCGGGTTAGGGTTAGGGTTAGGGTTAGGGTTCGGGTTAGGGTTAGGGTTAGGGTTCGGGTTCGGGTTAGGGTTCGGGTTAGGGTTAGGGTTAGGGTTAGGGTTAGGGTTAGGGTTCAGGTTCGGGTTCGGGTTAGGGTTAGGGTTAGGGTTCGGGTTAGGGTTCGGGTTCGGGTTCGGGTTCCGGTTAGGGTTAGGGTTCGGGTTCGGGTTAGGGTTCGGGTTCGGGTTCGGGTTCGGGTTAGGGTTAGGGTTCGGGTTCGGGTTCGGGTTCGGGTTAGGGTTCGGGTTAGGGTTAGGGTTAGGGTTAGGGTTCGGGTTCGGTTTAGGGTTCGGGTTCGGGTTCGGGTTAGGGTTAGGGCTCGGGTTCGGGTTAGGGTTAGGGTTAGGGTTAGGGTTAGGGTTCGGGTTCGGGTTCGGGTTCGGGTTCGGGTTAGGGTTCGGGTTCCTGTTCGGGTTCGGGTTAGGGTTAGGGTTCGGGTTCGGGTTCGGGTTAGGGTTAGGGTTAGGGTTAGGGTTCGGGTTCGGGTTCGGGTTCGGGTTCGGGTTCGGGTTAGGGTTAGGGTTCGGGTTCGGGTTCGGGTTCGGGTTCGGGTTCGGGTTCGGGTTAGGGTTCGGGTTCGGGTTCGGGTTCGGGTTCGGGTTCGGGTTAGGGTTAGGGTTAGGGTTAGGGTTAGGGTTAGGGTTAGGGTTCCTGTTCGGGTTCGGGTTCGGGTTCGGGTTCGGGTTCGGGTTCGGGTTCGGGTTCGGGTTCGGGTTCGGGTTAGGGTTAGGGTTCGGGTTCGGGTTCGGGTTCGGGTTAGGGTTAGGGTTCGGGTTCGGGTTAGGGTTAGGGTAGGGTTAGGGTTAGGGTTAGGGTTAGGGTTCGGGTTCGGGTTCGGGTTCGGGTTCGGGTTCGGGTTCGGGTTCGGGGTTAGGGTTAGGGTTAGGGTTAGGGTTAGGGTTCGGGTTCGGGTTAGGGTTAGGGTTAGGGTTAGGGTTTAGGGTTAGGGTTAGGGTTAGGGTTAGGGTTAGGGTTAGGGTTAGGGTTAGGGTTAGGGTTAGGGTTAGGGTTAGGGTTAGGGTTAGGGTTAGGGGTTAGGGTTAGGGTTAGGGTTAGGGTTAGGGTTAGGGTTAGGGTTAGGGTTAGGGTTCGGGTTCGGGTTCGGGTTCGGGTTCGGGTTCGGGCTCGGGCTCGGGCTCGGGCTCGGGTTCGGGTTCGGGTTCGGGTTCGGGTTCGGGTTCGGGTTCGGGTTCGGGTTCGGGGTTCGGGGTTCGGGGTTCGGGGTTCGGGGTTCGGGTTCGGGTTCGGGTTCGGGTTCGGGTTCGGGTTCGGGTTAGGGTTCGGGTTCGGGTTAGGGTTAGGGTTAGGGTAGGGTTAGGGTTAGGGTTAGGGTTAGGGTTAGGGTTAGGGTTAGGGTTAGGGTTAGGGTTAGGGTTAGGGTTAA